>CAUYSK010012143.1:0-62839 GCA_963575035.1 Avahi laniger | reverse complement strand
GGCTATGTTAGAAGGCTATATTTAAGTCAGTCCTTTAGTTTTAATAAATTTATTTCAAAGTGAAAATGTGGGTGGTGGATGCATATTGTCAGGTTTAGAGTTGTACTTAATACTTTGAATTAGCATCCCTGTACTAAGAACATAAAGCATGTACCAGATATTTTCTGCTGGAACTTTTCATTGTTCAAGGAAGTAAATTAAAATTACTACAAGTAAACTGAAAGGAAAAGAGAATAAAGAACACAAAGATTAAAAGATGGATCGAGTGTTGCAACGTAAGAATTCTCTCTCTGAGGTTATTTTTCATTCAAATTACCCCCTGGTTAAACCCCAAATCTCTGCTTTTCCTGCATTGTTTATTACTGGAGGTTAACACCTCCACAGAACTTTCATTCACCTTCCTCATCTGTTTTCATACATTTGTCTTTTTCTTCACATTAGAATGTGAACTTTATCAAGGTAAGGATTCTGTCTTTCTAACCTCTAAATTTCCTATGCCTAGTTTGTACAGCTCTGTGCCCTATATATAATGAGCAATTATTATGTACTTATTGAATATACATTGAAAGAGGTGAAAAAGAAATGTTTGCTGAAAACTCAAGGGAAAAAAGAACCAACATTGTGATTATTAGTGAGGAACATCAAGAAAAACGAATGTGTTGTTCAGAATGCCAAAAAGGTGCTTCTCTTCAGCAATATCCAATCTGTTCTGAAAACAAATGTCAGCTATTCAAACATCATGAAGTTGGTTAATTGCAACCAACTTTACCAACAGACACTGCTTTATAATGTGAGGAGAATTTGAGCAGGGAAACATTTAGGTAAGAGACAAGGCAAATTACTTATGAAATTCGTCCTCTTAGTGTGATTACAAAAGAGTCTTAAATTACTGGGTGTTGTTTCCAATTATTACAAAGCCTCTATTTTCTTGTTTCTATTTCTATGCTAATTTGTAATTGCAGAGGTATTGACTAATCAGAACAGTACTGAAACGTTTGAATACGACAGCTAAAGTACATATTGCAATAGTAAACAATCTTGTTGCTCTTCTGTTTGTGTGTGTGCACGCATGCATGTATGTGTCTGTCCAGATAGAAAACAAGTGAAGCTGATAGTGAGTTTTTACATTGGCAACTAGATGGATAGTGAATGTTAGAATTGCAAATATTTTTATTTCATAGAACTATTTAATCAGACTTACATTTCCAAAAGTCAAATAGAAAAAGTATCACGATACTCAAATTCTAACAGATAATTTTGAATATTGAGAAGAAAAATAACTATGACAATAATTTTAATATTTCAATCATTTATTTTAATGTACACATTTAGTAAAACAGATTTAAATTTTATATGTCCTGGCTACATTATTTAATCCTTTAGATCACTGAGAATGATTAAAAGTTGATAAAGTAACAGAAATAAAAAAATACAAGAATGGAAGTAAGAAAAATAAAGAGCTGAAGTTAAAAACAGAAAATTTTCTGGAAGGCAATGTGCTTACGTTTTAAAGACTAGAACCAATGACAGCAAGCAAGATCCCAATGAGTGTGGTTAATATGCAATTTGCAAACAGTGCTTTATTAATTGTTTACTTAATGAAGATTTAACTATTGATCAAACAATGAAAATAAACAAGAAAATCATTCTCATCAAATTCACAACTCAACCAGATCAAATGAATTCTCTGCAAGGTCCAATGTTTTGCTAAAGGAAGATTTAAATACTGATCAAAATAATGACAACAAAAGAGAGAATCACTTATATCAAGTTCATAAACCAAAAGTAACTAATGCAATTATGGCCTGTCCATTAAAAAGATGAAGAAAATTACATTCATAAAATCAGAAAATTGAAAGAGGAACCAAAAATCTCTAGTGTTTTAGCAGTTTGTTTGATGATGATCTAAGGAAAGAACTGGCACATCCTTGTGTAAGTATAAGGATTTTTCTAATTGGATAAACTTGGAATAAAATTTAGTACTTTAAAGTAATTTACTCCAATATTATTTCAAATGGAGAAAGAAAGTACAGAAATTGGTTTTACTTAAGTTCAAAATTCCAAGTCCTAAGCTCAAAAACAAAAGCATGTGGCGACAGTGTAAGTATTCAGTAAGTAATACTAACCATTTAACTAACATCTAAATTCTATGTGGTTTGTAATACCTCTATTTTACAGATGAGAAAAAAGACTCAAAGAGTTCAAGCAATTCATCTAAGGCTCTGAATAGATAATAGCTACTTTCAGAGAAATACCTATTAAAAAAAAGGTTAAGCCCAACATCAATCTTTTCTTCTATGACTTTCATTAACTAGTTGCTTGCTATTGCTTCAGAAACAAATTAAAAATTCTTGTGACATGTATTTTAGTAGAACAAATCTTTCAAATATGTATGTATATTTTTTTAATGGTTGTGGGTCTCTACAACAGCAATGTAAAGGAAAGAATATTTTATTTAAGGTCAGAAGACCTGGCCTTCAGATTGTGACCTGCCAGTTAGTCACTGAGTGAACTTGGTTAAATAACGTTACTTTTAAAACTATACAAATTGTATATAAAAAAATGCAGAATCTGCCTGGTGTTTATCAAAATTAAACTGTTTCTGTTTTGAGAGAGGTTTATAGGTATGATCCCTGCCCTGTTCCCCCAACAATGTAACAATTGTTCTTGCACAGACAATTTAGGAGATGCTGGGTTAAGCAAAACTTACTAGAGGAGTGTCGTTTTAGGAATCTGATGTTTATAAAATCATCATGCACATTATGAACCTCTAATAAGGCTATAGCATGAAGTTTTTTTTCCCAACTTTTCATCTTTTTTGTCTGAAGCATGTAATATTATCATCTGGAAGAAAGTCCTTGAGAATAGCAGATTTAAAAATTACTGTTCAAGGAAAAATCATGAGCTTTGTAGACAGACCTGAGGGTATGGCCAGTCTGCCACTTAATTAAATTTCATTATCTTGAACAAGTTATTCAATCTTTTTGAGTCTATTTCTTTGATATTATAAAATGGAGAAAATAATATAGACTCTACGGTGTTGCTGTGAGATTAAATGAGGTAATATAGGTGCAGACTAAATAAATAATGTCCCCCTATCCCCCACCCAGCAAGGATGTCCTCATGCTAATCCCCAGGGCCTGTGAATATGTTACCCTCCATAGAAAAAAGTGCTTTGCAGATGAAATTAAGTTAAGGATCTTCAAGTGAGGTGATTAACTTAGATTATTTGAGTGGACACAATATAATCACAAAGGTCCTTATAAAACAAAAGAGAGTTGGAGAGAAAGAAGCAATGTAGCAAAGGGGGCACAGGCAGAGAGACTGGAAGGTGCTTCACTGCTGGCTTTGAACACGGTGGGAGGGGACTACAAGCCAAGGAATCCGGGTGGCCCCTAGACGCTGAATAAGGCAAAGAAATGGACTTTCTACGAGACCCTTCAGAAAGAGCTCAACCCTGCCAATATCTTGACTTTAGAACCTCTGATCTCCAGAACTGTAAGATAATACATTTGCATTGTTTTAAGCCACTAAATTTGTGGTAATTTGTTGCAACAGCAAAAGGAAACTAAAACGGGTAATGCTCCAAGCACAGGGCCAGTGTAAAGTGAGGAATAATCATGTCTATTTTGAAAACTTCTGGATGTCAAATGTGATCAGGTACACGAAATATCTTTGTATCTCAAAGTGTTAGATAAATGTTAGCTTTTATTGTGTAGTTCAGGAAACTTGTTTCTCTGTAGTTGGGGCCAAGGTATACAGAAGCAAACTTGACTTCAAAATGTCAACAATCAATAACTTGGAGAATTAATTAAGTTATCAACAAGAAAACACTTTGGCAGCATTAAGCAACCTAGAGGTACGCTTGCTTTCTACATAAACTGGTGACAAACATGTAAGAAAGAATGTAGGAGCCAGAGGTCAAGATTAATCCAAATTGGGGAGTTGAGAGTCAGGCCTGATTAGGTGGAAGTACTCACTATCTGAAAGTAGCTGGATAAACTGGCATTTATTCCAAATTTCTCTTCTTCAGACCTGCTTGTTCATAGCCACCTGGAAAATTATTGTATTCTGGTAGCAGATAACTCAGCAATTATCAGTCATTGCATGAGCTCACGTTGCCAGCAACTGCCTGCCCCTTAAACAAACACCACTCTATCATGTTTACTATAAAATGGAATTTCCAGAATTTAAAACCCTGTTGAATTGCCTGTACAGCTGGGATGTTCCTGTGTTTAATTAAATAACTTTCAGGATAATGGCTTGTGCTCGAACAGACAATACTGTTCAAACACTAAAAAAAAAAAAAAAGTTTCATTTTAAAAAAATTTTAACTAGGCTATTTTCTTAATGTGTTATAACAATTTTAATAAAAAATAAATACCCATAACTGAAGAACTCTTATATGGTTGGTTTACTAGAATTGATTATGTCAAATTTGATCTGGTTCCAGAACACAGAATCAGGAATCTTTAGATTGCAAATGAGTTTTAGTTCTGACCCTTTTTAGAGACATAGACTTAACATCACAGAAACATCTTAATAAATTCCACTTCAAATACAGTTAAAATAAGATGCTCCCATTTTCCTCTTCTGTTTTTCTTCTTCCTCCTAAATGAGAACATCTGAAAGGAGGAAGATACTGTGACAGGGATAGCGTTGGATGGAGAGGTGGAAGAACTATTCTGGTTACTTATATTTCCATTTTGAGATCTGCTGAAGATACATAACCTTTGAAATTCTTTGGCAGCCTCCAGAGTAAACAGAAGTTAGTACACTATTTTGAATGTTTGATAGTAACATATGGACATTGTGAAGGAAGGAAGGAAGGAAGGAAAAAAGGAAGGAAGGAAGGAAGAGATAGGGAGGGAGGGAGGAAGGAAGGAAAAAAGGAAGGAAGGAAGGAAGGAAGAAAAAAAGAGAAAAAAGCAAAATAAAATAAATATCAACAAATGCATGCTAAGAGTTTGACACAAGATTACGAATTACGTAACTAAATGAACCTTCAGAAAGAAGCTACTTGAATACTTATGAGAGCTTTTTAACAAGAAAGGGCCTCAGTGTCACTGGGAGCCTCTGGACCTCTTTCTCTTTCACTACCTTGGGTCCTAAGACCATCAGAATTTGCACATAGCACAGACATTATTTGGTTCTGTTAAGCGTTTTGCTCCTTGTGAAGACCATAGTCAACACTGTAGCCTCAGAACAATGATAACTCATCATACATTGATGCATGCTCTCACAATTTCATTTGGCACTGTGACTTTATACTTGTTGGAGGTCTTCTCTGCCTCCCATAAGACTATTCAGTTTTGAGGTAAAAAATTCAAATTTCCTTTATAACTATCCATAGTACTAGAGTTACTTCTAGCTTCTAGCTAGAGTTCTAGCTTCTAGCTAGTTACTTCTAGCTAGAGTTACCTAGCTTCACAGGCAGCTCCCTGCTTTTGCTACTAACCTTGGAGGAATCAGAGATCAGCCCTGTGGTTTAGGAACAGATCATTCACTTTCTCCTTATAACAATCTCCATAATTAGAGCAGTTGCACAGTCGTAGATTAAATTCAAACCACTCAGTAAAGATGATGGAGATAAATGAGGACACACCATGCACGTAATCGGCAGGGACATGTACATAGACTGTATAGCGAGTTGGGACTTACCCACACCAGAGTAACAGCTTTATTTAGGCCTCATCATTTGGACACTCCTGTCTAATGGTGCGATATCACTCTATTCCCAACTCAGGCTTCTTTCACATGTCTCCCTTCAAAGTCCGTATTATTTTCCTATCTCTGATCATCCACCATTACTGGACCAGGTACAATTCCATTAACCTGGCCATCTGAATCAGTTGTTTTTGCTTTATGACGTGCAGTTTCTCAAATGCTTTTTGAGTTTTTATCTTTCTGCCTTTCTTAGTTTTTCACTGCCAGAAACTTGTATGCCTTTCCCAACTTCGAGCCCCTCAAAATACTTTCTGCTAACTTATTCCTGAATGTTGTATTTCCCTTTATCTCTTCTTGAATTAGCCAAAGATGTATTTTTTGTGATTTTTTTTTGTGACTTTTTGTGCACTCTTCTCATTAGTTAACATATGTGTGTAGGGCATTACTATTTTCTAAAAATGCCATTTTGAAAGCAATTTATCACAGCCTGCTGAAATGTTTATAAAGGTAAATATGCATTTTAACTTGCTGCCTATGTTTATGCAGGAATGCTTAGCTTCAACTTAATTTCTTTTTGTGCTCTATAACCATTTAAAGTCATATTTGACCCTTGAACACTTATACATGCATTTTCTTTCATCTTTGCAACCCTGAGACAATAAGACCAACCCTTTCTCCTCCTCTTCCTCCTCAACCTACCCAACGGGAAGATAATGAAGACAAAGACCTTTACAACCATCCACTTCCCCTTAATGAATAGTAAATATATTTTTTCTTCTTTATGATTTTATTAATAACATTTTCTTTTATCTAGCTTCCTTTATTATAAGAAATACAGTATATAATACATATAATATAAAAAGCATGTTTTAATTGACTGTTGAAGTTATCGGTAAGGCTTGTGGGCAACAGTAGACTATTAGTAATTAAGTTTGGGGAGAGTCAAATGTTATACACAGATTTCCAACCATGCAGAAGTTCAGCACCCCTAACCCCTATATTGCTTGAGGGTCAGCAGTATAATCTTCCATTTTACCCTATGTAGGAGACATGAGAAAAAAAATAGAAATTTTTACTCAACCGGCCAATATCCGCAAATATCCATGCAATCATAAAAATGTATATAAGCAAATTTCAACCTTCAACCTGCTCTTCACCTTTCTGAGAGTACTTAATTTTGTTATGGGTGCTATATCAGAAAAAATGTCTTGACCATATTTTATGTCTTGTTTCTACTACTTCCATTATGAACAGTGAGCATTTTTAGTTGGCTTTTTCACAGCCATTTCACTCTTCTGCTATTGACTCTCTGGCAGTTTAGTTTGAGTAGGGCTATACTCTTAGCCCCAGGGTAAAGCTCCGATTGAGCTAACGTTATCCTACGGTTGTGGATAAAGGTAGGATGCATAAAAAGGACCTAAGCCAACAGCAAATGACAATCTTCTGGACCATAGCAATTGATAAGGGGTTTCTACATAGCTTTTCCTTTCTCTTCTTTTCAATTTGAGTGAAGCTCAGGACTTTTGTTCAAAAGCTTTATATTCTTGCAGATTCATGTAGTATTCAGAAAAGTGTAGAACCACTGCAGATGTTTTATTAGCATGAGGAATGCCAGGATAAGGAAGATGCCAATATACAGATGAGATCATGGCTAAGAGAACTGTAGAAAAATAGAACTAGAGGTTTGCTCAAACTGAAATTCAAACTTGCGCTATATCTAGATGTTTATAATTACATTACCCAAGGTTTTCTATTACTGCAAATGAAAACATTCTGATACAACCTATTAAGAGTTAGGCACTAAAAGAAGTGCTTGGGAATACAGTAGGAAAGGAAAAACAAAAACAAACAAACAAAAAGGCATACCCCCTGTAAACAAAAAGCTCAGCGACTACTAGGAAAATAATATACTAAAATAATCCATTGCAAGAGATCCTGTCTTTTAGCTAAGAACTCCTTGTGATATGCAATGACTCTTGCTGACATTGTCTTGATCTTTGAAAGCTCATGAGTAAGGTTTTACAATTATAGAATAGAGAACTGAGCAGAATGAAGCAGAAGAAACACTGTAGCATTATCATGACTTTTATTTAATAAAACAGGGATAAGGAAAGAGAAGAGATTAATGCTTTCAGTTAAGCAGCTGATCATTCATTCATGCATTCAATATGGTGCAGAAAACAGACACATAAAGCCTAAAAATAAATATAAAATTGCTATGAATAATAGTTGTGCAGATATTATGCAGATAAATGATTGTTTAACCTAGGCATTGAGGTTATGGAAACTTCTCCAGTCAAATGTCAGGTGAATTGAGACCTAAAGAATGTATAAGAATTCAGTAAAGATACATATATACATTTTAACCCAAATTGAAAATTATCAGGAAAAAAATAGTATGTGGCCAAATCATTATTATTTTGAATATTTTAGATGAATAAAATAGATTATATTTTATCACTTAATTTTGAAAAGTACTTGAATTTAAATTTATAATAAACATATTATATACAATATATATATAGGGAGTAGCAGTTTTAGCTATTTGATGCTAGTCATACCAAGTTCCTGTGTTAATATCAATCTTTTCTTGTCTTAAATATTTAGACGTCTATGCTGATTAGTAGTTAGGTCAGTGAACCATAAGGATATCATTTTCAAAAGTGTCATTCCTTAGTAAAAGCTCTGACTCAACATGTCACCCTACAAATACTGCTGTTGAAAACATTGCAAAGACTTCACTGCTGTCCTGAATCCCTTGTCTGGAAACCAACAGAAAAGAACAAAGAGTCAAAGAAGGAACAAATTTCATGTTCTCCACTTGTTTAAGCAAAGGTTAATGACTTTAAGAAATGTTTCTTCAAGAAAAGGACGTGTACTTTTCAACAAACTATTCCCAGAAGTCATTTATGAAGACATTCCATAAATATAGATAAGAAAATAGCAAAATTCAGATAACTGAAACTCAAACATCCAAATATGACTAAAGTTCCTTATCAAAGTTATGTCTAAAGCTTTTTATTAAATACTGTCTTTTTATTCTCTGCTGTAGCCACTGGGACACTGCTTGGCACCTGGCAGGAGCTTAATAACTATCTACTGAATAAAGTAAAAATTAATATAAAATCTCTTCCAGCACCTCTCATATCTATGATGTCTGAAAAAAATTAGTATTTGAAGAAATATTACTTGTAACTTTGCAGATCTCTTCTTCCTCTCTCTATGATTTTTTTTCTTCAAACATCATATTTCTGGGGCTAGAAATGATACACTTGAAACCCATCAGTAATCAAAGTACAGGTTTCCATGGAAAATAAAATTAAAATGACTTCATCTTTTTCTGAGACAGAGATATAACAATAGATTCAAATTTACATAAGAGGATAAATACTATTTAAATGATTATATGTCCATTTTATGAGCTAAATACACGATAGAGATATTAAATCACACTGGCTTTTAGTTGCCTACTTATAGGGTTTGAAATTTCTATTTTGTTTTGTTTGCTTTATCATCCTAATTGCTACACAGGGAAGAAAGTGTTTTATTATTGTTGTTATTGTATTTGTTATTATTACATTGCATGATTACTAATCCCTATATTTAGTTACCTTTATATGCCTAATTTATATGTATCAAATTCATCTCTTGAACAATAAGCAAAAGTAAATAAAATAATAAATATTTTAAAATCCCATTTTTATTATATTTACATTTGTGTCACCAAGTAATATATGTGGGATCAATAAAGTTCCTAAAAGATTTTCATAAAAGATTGTAGTCAGTTCCTTACCAAAAGTTTTAAAAATTGTCACCAGGAATTCCAGAAATTGACCTCATTCCTGGTTGTTCATTAGTGTATTCATTGTTTTTAAAAGCAGAATCCTCCTTTTGCACCCTCAGAAAATATTTGTGCATAAAAATCAACACTTCGAATTCTCTTAAAGCACCTGCTTAAAGAAAGGCTTTCTCCCCCAGAGTCAGCAGTAAAGTTCCACAGGACAAGTATTGCATCCCAGAAGCTAAAGGGCCTGTGGACACATTCGGAAAGGGACCCACTCTCCACACGCTTCAGAACTTTTTGACTCTTTGGAGGGATGGGAAATTATGAGAGACACAAATAGCTAAATGGTAATGGTGACGATACCTATGAATGAAAAGTAATCTTTATATTTTATTTTTTATGACAAGAGTTATTTTTTAGGGATAGCATAAAAGGTTGAATTAGGAGCTTTATAAGGAATAGCTTGAGGAGTCAAAGAAATACTTGGTAAAACATAAGCAAGTTTTAACATCATTGCTGCATACCTAACCACTGAAATAGAGGTACCGTGTCTAGCCTTAAAAATAAAGAAAATGAAAACTTCTGAAATGCAACCAAAGAAATCTCAAGTGGCTTCTTAGAACTACTCAAAGAAAAATAAGATTTTCCATGACTTGCCTCTCTACAAACAATACACACTTAGCTATTCACCAGAACCATACCCTAGCCTCACTCTTCTCCGAATATGCCCATCACATTCTAATATCTTGCCTTTGTTTAAGATGTTTTTTTCTGCCTGAAGGATCCTTTCATGTAATTGTTTAAAGACAACAGAGCATATGGACCTCATCAAAAAGGCCTATTCCCACTGTCAGAGTGTTTTCTCTCTCTTAGTACTCCAGAATTTTTTTCTTCCTTTCTTTTCTTGTTTTTTTTTTTTTTGATTAAATTTCTATATAAAAACACTTCCTGCAAATTGCCTTAAGTTAGCTTTTTTCCAAGTATGTTTTGTGTAATAATTTTAATTCTATGAAATTCAATGAAATTATTCCTCAAACACTGAGATTGACAGTAAGATGTGAAAATGTAAAGAGAGTGTATATTCCATACGAATTTTAGTTATCTCAAGGGTAGACAATTGTGGGAGAAGGCGGTATATAGTGTCTTATTAACAATAGTGAGTTGAATTAAATTCAAGAAAGCTTTCAATGGAGTTAAGAAGAAGGTATTACACAGTATTTTTAAATATATGTGAGCACAATTTTCACAGATTTTAAAGAACTTTCTGTTCTGCTTTAAAGAACAGAAACCGAGACTTAATGAAAAGTGAAAAGTGCTTGATTAAGCTGCAGGGGAATCAAAATGCATCTTGAGTATCACTCGGCCTTAAAAGAGAAGAAAATTCTGACATTCACGACAACGTGTGTGAACCTGGAGGACATCGTGCAAAGTGAAATAAACCAGACACAGAAAGACAAAGGCTGCATGACCTCACTGGTATGTGGAATCCAAAATAGTCAAATTCATAGACGCAGAAAGTAAAATGGCAGTTGCCAGGGGTGGAGGGGAGGGTGAAATGGGGAGATGTTAGTCGAAGGGACAAAGTTTCAGATATGCAGGAGGAATAAATTCGGGAGATCTAATGTACAGCATGGTGACTACAGTTAACGATACTGTATTGAATACTGAGAATTTGCTAAGAGAGTAGATCTTAAGTGATGAAAGAAAGAAAGAAAGAAAGAAAGAAAGAAAGAAAGAAAGAAAGAAAGAAAGAAAGAAAGAAAGAAAGAAAGAAAGAAAGAAAGGAAGGAAGGAAAGAAAGAAGGAAGGAAGGAAGGAAGGAAGGAAGGAAGGAAGGAAGGAAGGAAGGAAGGAAGGAAGGAAAGAAGAAAGGAAGGAAGGACACAAAAAGAGAAAGAGAAAAAACAATTAAAAGAAAAAAAGAAATTTTCATGGTTCCCCGTAGGCAGTGGTTCTTAATCATTTTGATTCCAAGGATTCTGGATAATGCAGTTAAAACTAAAGCACATATACACATCATTGTTAAATACAATTTATAGGAGTTCATTGAGTTTGACTGAGTTTCTGCACTAGCCTCAACAGACAGACCAAACCGAAATGGAGTCTCTCATGCCAAATTTCTAAGCCACCCAGTCAAAACTAAGTTGTTTATCTAATGGTCTAAGAAATCAAGAAAGAGAAAGATAATAGCCAAATCCCCAAACAGGCCGATTTTAGCCAGCATGTTAAGGAAATTCTCTCTGCTTTAACCTTTAACTTTACAAGTAAGGTAACATTGAAACAACCAATCCACTTGTTCCTTGTTTCTGCTTTCTGCAGGTTTTTTTGGTCTGTAAGTACTCAACGCCCATGTTTTGCAGAGGGAAATTCTCTGAACTTCTGGTTCTGAAGGCTGCCCAATTCGAAAATCGTTTTTTGCTCCAATAAACTCTGTTAAATTCATTTGTCTAAATTTTTTCTTTAATCAATACAAAGTCTCCCTCTTTCCCACCACCCACAAACAAACTAGTCTATAATTTCAGACAATTCATAGCCACTAAATCTCTGCCCAAACCCAATTCTAGACATGGCCTTCAAATATTATGAACCACAATTCACAAGGCCTACCTGTGGCCACTGCTGAGTGCCCAACCTGCCAGCAGAAAGACCTATGCTAAGTCCTTGATGTGGCACAGTTCCCTGGGGTGGGCAGCCACCTACCGGATAGCAGGTTGATAATATGGTACCCCTGTCATCACAGATAGAGCAATGTTTTGTTCTTACAGGAATAGACACTTACTCCTCTGTATCGTGGTCAGTTTCACCTGCTACAATAAATTTCATAGACTGGGTGGCAAAAACAGCAAATATGCTTTTCTCACAATTCTAGAGGCTGGAATTCCTAGATCAGGGTGCAGTGTGGCCAGGTCCTGGTGAGGACCTCTTCCAAGTTGCAGATTTTCAACTTTTTGCATCTTCTCATGGTGGAAAGAGAGAGAGAGGAAACAAGCTGTCTGGTGACTCTTATAAGATTATTCCCATTCATGAGAATTCTACCCACATAATCTCATTTAATCCTAAGTACCCCCAAAGGCCCCATCTTCTAATACCATCACACTGGGGAGTAGGGTTTCAACATGAATTTCATAGGAACACAAACATTCAATCTGTAACACTCCAGATATGGGTTTGCCTTCCTTGCATGCAACACTTCTGCCAAAACTGCCATTGTGGGCTTACAGAATGTTTTATCCACTTTCATGGCATTCTGTCTACACATCATTGCTTCTGACAAGGAATTCACTTCACAGCAAAAGAAATGGAACCATGGGCCCATGCTCGTGGAATTCACTAGTCTTACCATGTTCCCCACCATCCTGAAGTAGCTGGCTCGATGGAAAGGTAGAATGGCCTTTTGAAGATTCAGTCACAGTGCCAACTTGGTGGCAACATCTTGCAGGACTAGGGCAAGGTCCTTCAGAAGGCTGTATATTCTTTGAATCAGTGTGTAATGTATGGTGCCATTTCTCTAATGCCTAAGATTTATGGGTCCAGGAAATAAGGGGTGAAAATGGGAAGTGACACCACTCACCATTAGCCCAGTGATCCACTAGCAAACTTTTGTATTCTCACAATCTTGTGTTGTGCTGACCTAGAGGTCTCAATTCTAAGAAGAGAAATGCTTTCACCAGGAGGCAAAACAATGATTCCATTGACTGGAAATTAAGACTGTCACCCAGACACTTTGGGCTCTTCATGCAGCTGAATCAACAGCCAAACAAGGGGAGGTTCTGAGCTGGCTGAGTGGTACATCCTGACTACCAAGGGACCCTGCTACTCCACAATGGAGGTAAGGAAGGTTATGTCTGGAACACAGGAGATCCCTTAGGGCATCTCTCAGGAATACCATGCCCTGTGATTAAAGTCAATGGAAAATTTCTACAACCAAATCCAGGCAGAACTACTAATACCCTAGACCCTTCAGGAATGAAGGTTTGGGTCACTCTACCAGATAAAGAACTATGATCAGCTGGGGTGCTTGCTGTAAACCAAGGAAATACAGAATGGGTAGTGGAGGAAGGTACTTACAATATATGCTATGGCATGTGACCAGTTATAGAAATGAAGACTTCAATTGTCATAAGCATTTCCTCTTTTTTTTTTTTTTGGTTAGAAACGTGTGTGTGTGTGTGTGTGTACCAAGCAAATAACCAAATTTGCTTCCTTCTCTTATACCCTTATCATTCATGTAACATAAGATTTTTTTACTTTGTATCATAGTATTTAAGTATTGTTAACTTTATATCATAGTATTAAGTTACAAGAGTAAATATTACTCAAGGGTTTTCCCTCCTCTTCTGTGGAAGGAGTTAGTGCATTTTCACTTTTGTAGGACAGTTATATCATGTTAGGCAGAATTATGACCTTGTTATTGTCCTTATTTGGGGATGAATTATGGCTTAAGGAGTTGCGTATGGGTGCTATGTTGATAACAAGTGAACTTGTGATGACTAATTTTATGCGTCATCTTGACTGGACCACAAGGTGCCCAGATATTTGGTTAAACATTATTCTGGGTTTTTCCATGAGGCTGTTTCTGAGTGAGATCAACATACTATTTGGTGAATTTTAATAAAGCAATTGCTCTCCTAGAGTGAGTGGGCCTCATCTAATCTGTTGAAGGCCTAAATATAACAAAGAGATGAGGAGAGAATTTGCTTTCTCTGCTTATCTATGAGCTGGGACATTGGTCTTGTCCTGCCTTTGGATTTGAACTCAGACTGGAACTTATACTATCAGCTCTGCTGGGTCTCCACCTTGCTGAATGTAGATCCTGGGACTTAGCCTCCACAATCCAATTTCTTATAACAAATCCCTGTACATATATTTATACAATATATACATTGTATTTGGTGGCTGAAAAACCAATATGTGTATAGATATTCTATCAGTCTGTTTCTCTGGAGTCCCTGATTATATACACAGAAACTCTTGGGATAGCAATCAAAGAAAGGGAGAGTGTCCCCACAACACCATGAAGGTAATTCCTCACCAGCTACTTCCTGTCCTCATTTTCCCTCTTCTGCGAGAGAGACTTTGGTCCAGTAGGGTCACAAGATTTTCATCTCCTGGTCATGGGAAGCCAGAGCACCTTGACTGAAATTATGGACAAGACTGCTCACAGTAGAAGAGAGGAGTCCTTTCCCCAAAGGGAAACAAAACACAGTTACTAGACAAAAGGGAAATTTATCCGAGATTAACAAAAACAACACCTCTCTCCAAAAGCTCTGGCAATGGGGACCGTCACCCTCTGAGCCTTGGCTTACTTTGGAAGCTCTCTGCCATCAACCCCAACAAAGCAGGAGCAATCAAGGATGCTCCACAACTACTCTGCCTCTGAAATGGTTTATTTATTTGGATTTGTTAGGGACTCTCTGCTCATTTTACTCTCCTGTGCCTTTACTCATCTCTCTTCAAATAAAAAATATATAGGAATATATGTTTACATTTTTTTCAGTGTCTCAAAAAAATTATATGTTTAAAAAGCATATATTTTCCCCAGGCACAGCTAGGCTTGGTAATTTACTATCCATACTTGCAAAGGGATAGAGTAAGATATGCAAAACTAAATGAGATAGAGTTCATGTAAAAATAGAGAAAGATATCACAGTCACACTAGGTAGAAAATCCCTGATAGAACTAGTTCTGCTCCCTTGTGACCTCATCCTTTTCCACAGTGAAGAATCTGTCAGGCTGGCAAGAAATATGCCTGGAAGGATGCAGAGCTAACCTACCATGTCAATGAGTTGTGCAAACTGCCCAAATGTGTCTACACTCAAATAACTACATTCTTTCTGCCTTAGCAACTTGAATTTGATTATACAAATGACTGAATATCCCTGGTAGTCTAATGGCTAGGAAAAATAAAAAGAATGAATAGTATAAACTAGATTTATTTTATTCTCATGGTTTCTTGGGATTTAATTTCTATCTAATTTTCACTACCTTTTTTAGAAATGGGGCAAAAACGTGGCCACAGGATGCAGAATGTTTCAGCAGAGGCTCCATGGTCTTATCCATTGGAAAACTGCACGATCATCTGAACTCCCAGAGTTGCAGTCGAATACAACACCCAGCCGGTATCTGCCCTTTGTGCACGCTATGCTTCTGGTTTTCTCTGAAGAAATCCTTTTCACTGACTCTCAGTAAATAAGGAGAGGCCCAGCCCAAGACCGGAGTTGTACTGATGGCGGCTACAAAGAGCTGTCTGGGCCCCTGGAGATACACCCACATCACAGTATCCTCTTTCTGTTTCTGCCCTAGTCTCTGCTGTTATCTGCAGTGGAGATAAGCAAAGGGCAATTGGGAGAAATATCTGACTTAAACAGAGCATTTGAAACACAGGTGCTTCAAGTATTAGCATGAACAAATATTCCATCTGGGGATTAAAAATCCAGTCTGATTTCAAAAATATGTGATAATGCAGAAATAAAACATCTTAAAAATGCTGTCTTTTTGAGAGCAAGCTTTTACTAGCTCTGGAAAGTCATCTATAGTTTCTCTTAGTCTGGGGCTTATTTGTGTGCATAATAGTAACTGTTCCATTTATCTCAGAGGACAAGTTAAAATAATGCGCGTGAAAAACTGTGTAAACCCAAAGTGAAATAAAATAGAATTATTGCTAGGAAGAGGGCTAACAGAATGCAAATAACACAGTCATTGCAGTTAAGAGATCTTGGTCCAATTTAAGATTCTTAATAGCTAGATATATATTTTGGTATTTTTGGTGGCAAGAACAAAAAATAAATAGTAGACAAATCATTAGCTCAGGTCTGTAGTTAGACAGACATGGGTTCAAGTACAGGCTCGGCCACTTAATATTTGTTGTTATACAAGTATCTTCCCCTCTCAGACACTCAGTGTCCACTCTTATAAAACGAGACTAATGGCTCAACCAAGACCAAAATTAAAATGCCGATATACCCAGAAAATGGAAGAGAACAAGCAAAAGAAAAAAGGTAAGGCAGACTCAGATGCAGGCAGAACTGAAGACATGTAAAAGGCAGAGGTAAAGTGCACAGAAAGGAGAATGGTTGCTGCAGATTCTAAATAAGCAAAACATAAACATGAATTTTAAATGAACATGAGAATTTTGCTTAGCATTAAGATTTAAAAAAAAAAAAAGCCTCAGCGCTAAAAAAGGCTGGAAAAGGCAATTTGAGAAATCAAAGCAGTGAAAACTAGTGACATTTTGCAGGGGCGTCTACACAGGTCAGGATATTTCTCTACCACATATTCAGAAATGCACAATAAAAATATGTATCTAAGACATTTCTCAGCTGAGGCAACTAGAAGACAGGTTTACAGATATGTCAAAGCTGTGTGTTTATGGACTCACCGGTCTTCTTTTCAAGTTAAGTTTTCAGTGGGCTTTTCTGGAAGCCCAGGTAACTTGCATTTATCAGTTTTTAGGATTTAGATTGTGTAATGGAGTCCAGAGATTGTGCAAGTAAAGCAAACTTCCAAAATTAAAGAAACATGCAGGTACATAACTAAAGTACTCTATCTGATCGTTATGTTAAAATATGTATGAGGCATGAATTTTACAACAAAACTGAGGAATATATTAGATGCGTATTTGTGGAAAATATTTTATCTTTACTTGTAATTCGTTTTTTGCACATTGAATCAACAAGCCACACCTGATGAGAGTTATGAATGATCCAGCTGTGTATGTCTGAGTGGGAAAGGCAAATAATACAAAGAATTAAGTCAGACTTTATCAATATATCAATATAGGGTGGTGATAACATAGCAAGGTTATTTTAAGGCTACGTAAGAATAGGGACCTAGGTTTAGTGGAATGTCCAAGCATCATGAAAACCACAGCATATTTCGTGAAGAATCCAGGGCAGTCTCGAGAGCTCAGGCCCAGGGGTGCGTCTTTTCATGCCCATATCCACCGTTGGAGCGGTACAGTTACCTCTATGTATCTGCTTATTTCTGCCCTGCTATCAAATGTCTTCTAGTAACATTCTCTCTTTTTTTCCTCTTGTCTTCTGCTTATCTCGTAACTTGCTCTTCCCCGTGATTTTGACTCACCAGGCGCCCAGAGGGCCTTGTCCCATCTCATGGGGTCCTTTCAGCTTCACCTTCCACTCCAGCAATTCTGATTCACAATCCACATCCCCAGGAAAGATGACTTGATTGACCCGGCTCATCTTTTCATAGCAGTCCATGGCACCGATTTCCGGCTGCCCTTTGGATCAGATGCCATTTTTGGTCTGGTTGTCTGCTGGTGGGAAACTTAGACGGTCCCCACAATAGGGAATTTATTAACAGGTGAGGGATTTTCACTTACAGGGTTTGGGTCTTGGTATATGATGGGACCTCTCTTGATGACTGTGGAAATCTGAGCGAGTCATTAAATATCTATAAGCTTTTCATGCCTATGTCACAAGATTTCTGTAATTATATGAGAGAATTTATGTGAAAGCCCTCTGTAACCTCTAAAGTGAAGTATATGTGATGTAAGTATGCATAGATTTAAATTTTAAGTCCTTCAGTTGCATTTATGTAATGATTCACTCTGAATAAGTGGGGATCAGTCCTCAAGAACAAGGTGCTTGTGAAAAATTTCCTCAAATGTGCCAACAGTCCTAGTCAGAGCTTCTTCATTTAAATCAGGTTAACTCAGTTCAGATGAATATTCCTGCGCTGCTCTTCAGCACATACTGAAGTACAATTCTGAATGCTGCCCGACTCTCAGGAGGAGGACACTATACAATGCCTTTCCACAAAAATCTTGTCTTGAAAATATTTTCCATGACTCCAATAATCATTTATCAACGGCCAGCTTCCAGAAAGACACCAAATAAGTCCTGATCCTCAAGGTTCGACCATACTGAAGGACTGAAAAATAAAGTTTGGAATGCTTTAAAATATAAAAAGAATCTATTGATTATCAAGGTAGTTCATCCAACCGTACTGTTAGAGGGTACAGTCCCCACACAAGATCACCCTTACTTCTGACACCAGTTGGAAAGTTCGGGTGGGAGAATTTCACAAACCACCTTTATATATATTCAATAATTCACTGGAAGGACTCAAAGAACTCACTAAAAGCTGTTATGCTTATGGTTTGGGATGATTACAAGGAAAGGATGCAAATTAAAATCATCCTTTAATGTCTTTATTAAACTTACAGAGCTATGAAACCTGCACCACAATTCAATTTTAGAACGTTTCCATCACCCCAGAAAGATCCCCTGTGCCCAGTTTCACTCAATCCCTGTTCTCACCCCCAACCCTAGGGATCCCCTGACCTGCTTTCTGTCTTTATAGATTTGACTTTTATGGACATTGTGTATAAATGGAATTCTACAATGTGTAGCCTTTTGCATTGGGCTTCTTAACATAACATTTTTGAAATTTTTTCATGTTGCAGTGTAAATCAGTGGCTTAATCCTTTTCGTTGCTGAGCTATGTCTAATTGTGTGGATATCCCACATCTTGCTTACCCATTCACCCACCGATAGGCTTTGGGGTTGTTTTCATTTCTTGCATTTATGAATCATGGCGCTATTATGAACAACTTTTATGTGGATATGTTTTTATTTTTCTTGGGTATAAATGCAAGCATGGAATTGTCAAATTTTTTGGTAAGTTAATGTTTAGCTTTTTACAGAACTATCAAGCTGTTTTCCCAAGTGCTTATCACATTTTACATTTCACTGAAAATGTATGAGGATTCCAGTTCCCACACATCGTCAACAACACTTTTTATTTTCTGCCTTTTTCACTACAACCATTTTAGTGGGTAAGAAATTATCTCACTTAAGGCCAGGTGCGGTGGCTCACGCCTGTAATCCTAGCACTCTGGGAGGCCGAGGCGGGCGGATTGTTTGAGCTCAGGAGTTGGAAACCAGCCTGAGCAAGAGCGAGACCTTGTCTCTACTAAAAATAGAAAGAAATTAATCAGACAACTAAAAACACATAGAAAAAATTAACCGAGCATGGTGGTGCATACCTGTAGTCCCAGCTACTTGGAAGGCTGAGGCAGGAGGATCGCTTGAGCCCAGGAGTTTGAGGTTGCTGTGAGCTAGGCTGATGCCATGGCACTCACTCTAGCCCGGGCAACACAGTGAGACTCTGTCTCAAAAAAAAAAAAAAAAAAATTATCTCATCTATTTTTCATAGTAGGTATGACTACACTGGTAGAAGACTAGTGTTACTGGGGCATCCAAGGAAATGGCAACTTCAGTAACAGGGACTCTGCCCCTGCCTTCACTGCAGAGAAAAGGTTTCGTTATGCTTATTCTTCTCCTTTCAAACTTTCCCACCTTAGACCTGTTATGTGCGCACATCACTGGAGAAGTCCAAATGCATTATCATTGCCCTTCACATGACTGTCACACCTAATCTTTCTGTCGGCAGGCACAATGTCATTTCTCTGTAAAATTGCATGTGTTTACTAAAAGAGACTGTAGCAAAGTGGAGTGGGTAAGACATATACAGGAATGATAGCAGGGTGGGTGTGACTGGAAACAGGCTGCAGTTGGATAAATAAATAAAAGGCTTCATCGTATAATGCAAAACAACACTGTAAACACTTAATGATTTCATTGGTTGGACAACTTACAGATTAACTTAAATTTATAATATCAATATTCCAAACACGACTATCTTACTCTCCACTTACAAAAACCACCGTGCACAGCAAACACAAATGTGGAAAGTGAGAAAAAAGTGGAAAGAAGAAAAAAGAATACAAAAAGGAAGGTAGGCAAGAAATAAAGAGCATTGCTATGTATGATTTATAATTGATATGAACAAGCACTTAAGTATTTAATTTCATACAATTTGTAATGTAAAGCACAACCAGGCTGGCTAGTTTTGATAGCAGGGTGGGGGGATTGCAAAAGTGTCCGTTCAAGAATATGGGGAACTGTGGGTAGCTACAGCTGAGGAGCCCTGACCACTGACTGCTTGCTTCCCCCAGTATGATGGTTGCTTTGATAATGCTGAGTGTAGAGCAAGAACCAGGAGAGCCTACTATTTGTAAATAATACTTTAATTCAGTGATTTCCAACTGCATGCTATTTATCCTCCAAAGCATGGTTGGCAACGTCCGGAGGCATTTGGGGTTGTCGGAACATGTAGCGCACGAAGCTCAGGCGTGCTACTTTGCACAGGACAGCCTCCCACAACGTAAGATTATCTGGATTAAAGTCAGTACTTCTGAGGTTGAGGGGCACTGCCTTGAATAGCAAACATACTGATCATTTGTATAATGTCTACCTGTGTGATAATGTATGGCTCCAAATTGAAGGACTGCTGTGCACAAGAATGGACCTCACACTGAAACTGCCAGCAGCTTCGCCAGCAATAGCGCATACCAATTGGATCCCTCGGTCAGGGAAAGAGATATAATGTATGCTGCACGTGTGTCTTTCCGCGTGGTTACATCACTTTCAGTGACATTTTTGTAGCTTTGGTGAGTTAAATCATGAACATAATCTAATCATACAATGGATGGAGACATGTGAATATTTGTGTATGTGTGGGTGGTCTCTTCCTGCCAATCTGTAGTGTACCTAAAATGCTAAATCCGTCTCAAAAAATTAAAACCAATAGGTAACCTGAGATATATTTTATGTAATTGTTTCTGAATCCTTTCTTGCCTTTTTGGCAAAATTGTTTAATAAGAGCAAAACAAACTGCTTCGAGTTTTATCTCTTATGTCTCCTAGCTTCTTTCAGACTTAAAAAAACACTTAACGACATGTCTTAGAAAGCAGGCTGCAGGAAGGAAGAGGAAAAATAAAAGACTCTAAAAACATAAAATGGAAAAACACTCCCTATAAAAGTCCCTAAGTAGGCTCTAAAATTTGACTCTACTTGAGATGTTTCTATTGCCCTATATTTTATAACACAATTCCACAATCACTGTGGACTTCCCCAGATTAGTTTATATTTTTTGCTTACCTCATTTTGCAAATCAGAATAAAGGCTCTTTTTCCATGATGCAAATTAACTTCTGATTTCTAGACCCAGAGCGTCTATCAATCTTTATGTGATAACAAACGTGATAGACATACTCTGTCATGGTAGCATTATTTTAAAACAATTTCCAGTTTCCCCACTGTAAATTTCTGGGAAATGGTATAGAATGTATAATACCTCAGATTGGTCCCTTCCTCAGAGACAAAGGAAAGGAAGCCGGGGTGGTCATGCTCCAGCTCTTACCAACCATTGGCTGAGAGCGTCCTGGGAGCTGCTGAGAGAAGATGTGCAGGGAGGGTAAACGCATTAAGTGTTTCTTCAATTCATTTTCGGAGAGTCAGTTATACTTTCTTTTCCCAAACAATGAGTAAATATTACATTACTTTCGGTCAAGTTATATAGCTAAGCACTGAGTAAAAACAGTAGTAATATAACTCCCCCTAACTGAGAAAGATTCATGTGGGAGAGGTAAGAGTAATAGAATTGCACTTTCCTCATCTTGCTTACTGGGGAGTAAACAGAAAAGGATGATTTATAAAGAAACAGAAATATATGTTTATTATTTACATTTGTAACTTTTTAAAGACAATTGGATGGATGACCGTCACTGATTCGATTTTTCTCCTATCACTGTTTCCAAGTCTGCTATGTTGTATTCTTCCTTCTCATCCTTCAGGAAATTCTGTAACTTTCTGGTCATTTTAGTCTAATTTAAAGCACCAATCCTAAAATCAATTTAAATTGTAAGTCTTTTTCTATCCCGTGTCCATTTTCAAAAATAGATTTGAGTTGCAACCTTGGCTCCTGGAGTGATGGGTGATGAGTCTACTCTGACTTCCTTCTCCCCTTTCTGGTGTTTAGATCTCCTTGGGGAAGGACATGCAAGAGGAGACGTGAGGTTCATCTACATAGCTACCTGAGCTGGTTTTGCTCTGATTTATGTTCGTTCTTCTTTCTGCCTGAAGGCCTCTGTGGTGGTGGTGAGGGTCCACAGATGACTGTTTTTCTCAGAGCAGCGCTCTACAGTATTCACCCAGGCCTTTTCTGTCACTGTTTCCCATTCAGAGATAGCAGGAGGGTCTCCTTTAGCCAGGACAGTAGTTCATGTCCACAATTAAGTTTTTGGAATGGACAAAACCTTATCAGGTTTAGCAATTTCCTGGGCTTATACTTCCTCATCTAAGCTCTATGTCCCATCTTGCAGGGCCACAGGACATGCATACATCTTCTTTTGTACCCTTCCAGTATTATATAGAACTGAAACAGTTTGGGAGACTGGTTACCCCATCTTCTTCTAATCATATGCCATAGTCCCTCCTCAAGAATTCACATGTTCCCTTATACTTCAAGGAAAGCACTAAGGTGGCCATGCAGATCCTGCAAATCAACAACATCCAGCCTTGGACTGAGATGCAAGTGTGCTCTCAGCACCACCTCTGTCTACTACTGATTCCCTTGGAGCTCCTCACACTTCCTTGGAAAGGAGAAAGTCTCTGGCAACACTGTGTTTCTCAAAGTCTCTAGAGATGTTGACTTGGACTCCCCTTCCCTAGTCCTCTCTCTGTGTAGACTAAGAATAAGGAGATCGATTGTAGTCAGACCATTCCTGCATCCTCTTGCTATGTTGGAAGAGAAGGATGTGTCCTCAACTAATGATTCTTTCTTTGGAATCTAGAGCAGAGTTTCTCAAACTTCAATGTGCATGCGTACCACTTGGGATCTTGTTAAAATACAAATCCCAATCCATTAAATCTGGGCAGGGGCTTGAGAGTCTGCATTTCTAACAAGCTCCAAGATGCTGCTGATGATGCTAATTCACACACCACACACTTCGTTGTCAGGATAGAGTACTCAGTTCCTCTTTGACCACCGCTTTGTGTGCCCTAGTTGTGAATTTCGAGGAGAGATGGGAGAGGGAGGTATACAAGCAAGGCAAGGGAGGACATTTTTACTTTCTATTTAAAGTCCTTTTGTATGATTTGAAAATTTTTTGCCTTTACTTCTTTTAATTTTAAAAAACAGAGAGTTAAACAACACAAAAACAAAAACATAATTTTAGTAGGTTGCCATATTTATTGGAAGGACTTTGAATAATTTTTTCACTTTCTATGGAGTCTCCAATTTTTTTTTCAAATATAAGTGAAGGGAATATACATACATACATACACACACACACACACACATGAACTCACCCTGTGCTATAAATTAAGCAGTTTATGTCTTTCTCACTTAAGATGGACATGTTTATTTAGAAAATACATGCCAACCAAAAGGTAATTTAAAATGCAAAATGCATTAAATTAAACCCTGGGGGTACCACTCTGCGGATACACCTAATTACTTTTGTATTCCTACGTGTTACTGACACAAAGAGTACAATCAGTCCACAAGCATTTAGAATATATAACATAAGCCTGAAAACTTCTATGGTCATTCTCCCAGATAAAAACTTCCCTAGGGGGTGATTTAATCTAAAAAAATACATTGATGCCCGGATTCTAGGAGTGTTTTGATCTACATTCCTGATGCCTCACTGAGTTGGTGCCTCTACCCATGCTCACCTGTAGAGATTTTCATTCCTGTCTCCTTGCTGACGTGAGACTCTCCTAATGCCAGTCTTTTTGATTTGTTTTTTATTCTTTGCTTTCCCTCCCTGCAGACTCACTATCTTAGATGTTGTGCTGCTGAGGTTAATTGAGGATTCACGCTCAGACTTTAGTCCTATTTCTTTCCAATTTCTGATTCAGGTTAACCGCAGGTTCCCTGTACACTCAGCGCCATCTCTGGTCATGAGCTGGAACTGCAAGCCAGAAGAATTCGGAGTCATTCTCAAATCTCCAGCGTCTCGGTGACGCTAATGTCATCTGAGCTGTACCTTAACCTCTTAATCTGCCAAAGAATCTGGCAGTGGGCTTGCTGTCACACTTTCTAATCTTAGAGTAAGCAGCGCCAAACTAATGATTTTATGACGCCCTTCAAATGTAGAAAGTTTTAGCTGAGAGCCAACTGTGTTCGAGGCGATCTGTGCATACAGTGCAGGTGCGGACTTGAAACTCTTCTTTTTTTCCTCAAAAAAAATCGTATTATTGAGATATTTTAGGTGTACTCATTTTGTAGAGCTTCGGTGGGTACTTAGATACAGAAACTGTTTCCTCAAGTTTCTCTTTAATTTTGTATCTTCTGTATTTATGCATCCTATTTTTGTCTGACATCTGTCCTGTCTTTTCTGTATTTTCCCCCCATATCTTTGCATCTTCTTCCCTCTCCCCACTGCCTTTCTCTTTTACCTTCTCCTGCCTGGACCAAAGCTTGCTTGGGTAAATCGTGGGTAAGCCCTTCATTTCACTGTAGTTACATCAAGCCTAAATCAAACTGTACTATTTGTAAATAATACTTCATATTTAAACAAAATGTTACCCTTTTCATTTCAGCATAATATTTTTGTTAAACGAGGACATTTTAACGGAGTTATAAATATTTTAATTTGTTCTTTTTGCTATAGCTATTTTCCCTTATGGTTTTGAATGCTCTAGAAGGAAAGAATGGAAACTACAGCCATTAGAAACAAAATATTAATAGCTGATTTTCTTGCTCAAAAAGTCACTGCAATGTACCTGCCAAAATAAAGAAGCATAAAATCCTGAGCCCTGAGAAATGACTCTTTGTTTAAATAAAATAAGTACAAGAGAGCCTGAGAGAATTTGAAAATGTAAAAATGATTATTTTAAATGATTGCATGATATCTGCTGCATAGTTGCATAAAAAGAGTGTTCTTAAAATCTGTGTAAGTAGAAATGTGTGAAAATTAGATATTTCTTAAAAATGTATTTTGCTTCTGAATCTGATTTGCCTTTTATGACTATGATCTGCCTTGCCCCACTCGGTCCCAGCCACTGGAGGACAAAGACCATCCTCACATCTCCTTGCCATCCCAACCCAGAGCACATCGTGTTATAATTCAAGATTCCCTTTTGGCAGTGACCTGCAAATTAACTGTAGGACTCTCTTCTTTTAGGTACAGTATTTTAGCTTCTGCTCTGAAGTCTAAGAATAGTAGTAGTTTTTCCTACATAGCAAAACTTTTTATGCAAAAGCCAATTTATCATGTCAGGAATATAAAGAGCAGGATGGCAATATTTTTCTCCATTCTCTGTGGGGAGAAATCCTGCCATATGAGAATTCTTTAAATTGTGAAATGTAGGATCTATTTGAAACCCAGCACAGCCACAGGTTACCATTGTGTAAGAATAGACCTAGGCACGAATGGCAGGCAAAGCTTGGTCTTTATTTATTTATTCATTTCACAAAATTTTTTCAGCGCTTATTTTGCTCCAGGCACTGTGCTCCACACTAGACCTAGAGTGACAGGTGAGATAGAACCTCAGTAAGTAAGGAGCTCTCAGAGAAGAGAAGACAGGAAAATAAATTGCAATATATACCTTACATATACACACGTACATGTGGAATGAATACATGTGCACAAATTACTATGTAACAAAACAGTGTATAAAATTATCGTGTAAATTTTGTAATCATATTGTTCAAAGGTAAGAACCACTGTATCTCCTTGCTATACTACAGACTGACACGTTATTGTTGCTTCATTTAAGTACTTGGTTTCCCAAGTTCTAATAATTTCATGCTCCCTCACATCTGTTAAGCACAGTGGGATTTATGTCAGAGTTAGTAAAATGTAAGATACTGTAGTCCATTTTTCTGTGGTCCAATCAGAACTTGCTTATCTTAGGATCTATAGCTTCAAGATCTTACTAGATAAAAGAGTTTGATTTTCAAGCTAACACATTATTACTCAATATAAAAAATCTTTATACTTTGTCATTTTTTAAAACGAATTTTAATTAAGCCCTTCCAGGCTTCATATAAGGAACTATGTATTCTAGGAGTAGGGTGTATTGTAGAATTCCTTAACCTATACTACAAAGTAGCTTAACTTCTTATATATTCTTTTTCTACTGCAAAAAAGTTAATCAATTGACTATAGCTATAGGATTTAATTTTTCTTTACCTATAAGAAGAAAAGCCATATCTATGTTAACATAAAATAGATTGATATCTAGATATTCTAAGTAATCATTCAGAAATTAAGTAATTTCAAAGTTAAAACCATGCATGTTATAGAGATAAAGATAATGCATACATGAATGTTATTGAAAATTTTAGAAATTTAATTTTTTATACTTATCTAATTTTTAATGATTTCTAAGAAAGATTGTTTATCAAGAGAAAGACTGATTATCCTGATTATGTATCTGTAATGTGGTCTGCCAATGTCTATTGGGGAGTTTGGTGATTACTATTGTGAAATAACTATAGATTTGACTTTAAGGTCAAGATTATGATACGTAGAAATTGTACTCTGACCAATAAAATAAATTACTCTTATGTTAAACAATGGCATAAATTCTAAGTCAAAATCTGCCAAATCATTATAAAAATTTATTAATAGCAAAGAGAAATTATTGCTATGTTTTCATAGCATAAAAAGATAAAGAAAAAAAAAGACATATCTCTCTATACCGGGTTAAATTTCCAGGAAATAAGACATTTACAAGAGCATAGTCTTGACTTCAGTGGTGAGTAATTTAAATCAGAAACTATCAGAAGCCTTGATTTAAAAATTTGTCTTATGGCAGTTTTTTTTCAAAGCTCAGAATTTCAAGACAAATCTGTGCCTCCTTAACTCCCCTCCTAGAATTTGTCAAGAGGTAAACGACTGACTCCTATCTGGTTGGTCAAGCTAAAGACATCTGCTAGTGTGCAGTAAAACCCAAGGGAATTATGAAGAGAAAATCAAGAAGAATGAGAAGCAGGGTGAGCTCTACCAGATATTAAATTAATCCAATCAATAAAGCCTCTAAATTAAAACAATAAGGGTATGTGCATGGTTTGCACAAAATCATGGAAAAAGATAATGCCCTGAAATTCATATGCAAATAATATATGTTGAAAGGACCATCTCAAATTTGTGGACTTTTTTTTTAATTAGCAATGTTGGAGACAGCTGGACATCCCTCTGGATAAACAGTAAAATTGGATCCATTACTCATGCTATACTGCAAAATAAGCTTCAAATAGATTAGAGATTTAAACAAAAAATTGAAATGATACAAGTACTAGAAGAAAACTTGAGTGAATTAATCTATAACCTAGAATGGGAATAACTTTCTCATCTAAAATTCAAAATCCATAGGCAAAAAGAAAAAAAGAAAAGAAATACAAAAGTGTTATCACATTAAAAAGAAAAAAATTTTTGAATTGCCAGAAACACTGTAAGCAAAGTAATAAAATAAATTACTTATTTGCAGCTTAAATCATAGATAAATGATTGTTATCTTTAACATACTAAATGCTTCCAAAAATAGAAAAAGACCAATAAGCCTATAGACATGACCTATAGAAATTAACAATCAATTCACAGAAATAAGAAATGCAAATGGCTTTAACCGTGTGAATAGATATTCAACCTAGCTCAAAACAGGAGAATATGCTAATCAAAACTAGCAAAATGAGAGCATTCTTCACTTATTAGTTTAGCACAAAGTCAGAAAACATGCTTTGCTGATGAAACTATGGAAAAAGAGACACTTTCATAGCTCTCTAGGGAGGCATCAATGGATAAGTTGCTATGGAAAATAATTTGAAAATACCTAGCAAATTTACATAACATTTATCTTTTCACCTTAGCAATCCCAATTTTAAAAATCTATTATACAGACACACTTGCAAAAAATTTTTAAAAGTACATGCACAAGACTTTTCATTGCAGGAATTATTTGTTCAAGCAACTTAAATGTACATCAGTAAGGGCTGCGCAAGGTGGCTCACTCCTGTAATCCCAGCACTTTGGGAAGCCTAAGTGGAAGATCTCTTGAGGCCACAAGTTCAAGACCAGCCTGGGAAACACAGTAAGACCCCGTCTCTACAAAAATGATAAAAAAATTAGCTGGGCATGGTGGTATGCACTTGTAGGCTCAGATACTAGGGAGGCTGAGGTGGGAGGATTGCTTGAGCCCACAAATTCGAGGCTGCTGTGAGCTGTGATCATGCCACTGTACTCCATCCATCCTGGGAGACAGAGCAAGACCCTGTCTCTTAAAAAAAAATAAATAAAAGTACATCAGCAGGAAGCTGACTGAATTACATCATAATGCCACACAATAAGTGACTATGTATCTATAAAAATGAATGAGGAATATCTCTATATACTATTAGGCATTGATCTCAGGGAAATAGTTTTCAGTGAAAAAAGCAAGACAACAACAGTGAATATAGTGTAGTACTGTTTATCTTTAAAAAACACTAAATGTAATTGTATGTGTGTGTGCTTAATATTAAAAAATGAAAGAACAAAACACTTTCAAAATAGATACCTGTGTTTGTGAAGGAGGAGTTAGGAACAAGGAAATAGTGATGGACACTAGACTTCTTTAAACATACCATTTTAAATTATGGAAATATTTTACATAATTGAACAAATGATGTATGTACATTTTTAATACTTAAAAATACTCAGAAGATTTTAAGAAAATGAAACAAAAAAAGACACCTAGCTACATATGTTGGTGATGATTTTCCCACACAGAGAATAACTATACTGACTTTAAAGCACATTAAGAATTTATTAGCACTAACAGGATATACCCTAAGGACAAAAAGACAAAAGGACTGGAAAAATAAACTAAGCTATTTTTGGAAATCATATCATTGGTAGTAGTGTTTAGATTATAATTCTGACATCATTGTATCTGCATCATGAGGTAAATTAAATAAATACCTGTGTGTTAGTCTATCACAAGCAGTATCCGCTAGAACCAGAAGACACAGGAGTGAGGGAGAAGAGACTAAGCAAATCCCCACGGTCCTGGATTTGAATTGGACGTGTAAATATGGCACATGATATTTCTTTACCTTTTATTCAAAGAAATAAAATATCTTATTGGAGGAGTTGCTAATTTCAGGTGTGCCCAGGAAATAAGCAAGCTGAGCCTGAAACATCCTGTTATACCGGGTATTAACGTAAAGAAAAAACCTGTGAAGTCCACAAAAAGAACCCAGGAACTAACTTAAGGAGGCTCCCATTGACCAAAAATGGGAAAATTTAAGCATCAATAAGGAAAATAATTAAAATAGATTGAAGCACATGAAACATGTAAAAAGTTAAAAATTTTTGGTCAATTCCTGTTTCGAAAACTTCTAAATAAATAAAAACTGGTAAATAAGTTCTACCACTGAGAGCCAAATAGTAGATGAGAGGATATTTCTATTTATCAAGGTAATTTAGCTATAAAATGAGGAAGGAATGAGAGAGTTAGAATACCACCATTTGGTAAATCCTAATAAATTAATAAATCAACAGTATAAATAGCTCCTTGCATCCTAAAAAGAGAGGTAACCAAACAGTATGTACCTCCTAAGGGAAGAACACAGTACTGTCTCTGCAGCAGTCTTGCCAAAAAAAATTAAACCTAAGTATGATTAAGTCTCTAGATTGAGCTATCAAGACAGACAAAAGAGAAGACAGAAGAACATTAAAAAACACCACAGGGATGCAATCAGCAAAATCCGGACAGTTAGAAACTCTCCTGGTTAAATAACCCAATTTCTTCCACAAATAAGTTGCAAAGGGGAAAAAAGCTGGACAGAGAACCCTACAAATAATATACGTATAAGCCATTTGCAGTGCTTTGACCTTATTTCAATCCAGATTAAAACAGCAAACAATAAATTTAAAAATTAGAAAATGAAAAATAAAATAACAACACATTTGAGGAAGAAGTTGAACACTTACTGGGTATTTCATAGTACTAAGGAAATATTGGTAATTATTTTTAGATAATGTTATTGATTTTTTTTAAAGAAAGTTATATTTAAGAGATGTATACTGAAGCACTTGTAGAAGGAATGTGATGAATGAACTTGTTTGGAAATAATACAGGAAGGATGAGGGATACTTGAAAAATATTGACCATGAGTTAATAGTCGAAGATGAGTAATGGTTACATGGAGTTTCATTATACTCTTCGGTCTACTTTTATATATTTGCAATTTTCCATTAAAAAAAAAGCCTAGAATAACATGTCTGGTGATCTTGAAGGACAAATGGAACTTAAATTAGAGGTTAAGGAAAAGTTTCTTAGTGAAGATTAAAGGTGCACAGGTGAAAACCAGCAGGGTTGAGGGAATAGCTTCATGTGACTGTCGCTTAGAGTTTAAAGAGCAGAGGAACTGTCAGTCTAGAATGATAGGCAGAGGTCAGGTCTTGGAGGATTTTGTGTCCTGTGAAAGAAGCTGTAGTTTCAAAAGCTGAGGGAAGTGGGGAGCCATCAAAAAGTTTTAAGCAGGAGAGTAACACCAGCAGAACTGAATTTAGAACGCTCAGGAAGCAATTGTGAGAATTGATTGAAGTGAGACAGCAGTAGAGAAGGCAGTTAGGAGCTTGTTACAGTAATTCACGAAAATTGAAATACAAAAAAATAAAAGAAAGGGAAGGGAAGGAAAGAGGAAAGGGAAGGGAAGAGGAAAGGGAAGGGAAGGGAAAGGACAGAACTTAGTGACTGGATATAAGAGATCAGAAAAAAATCTAGGATGACTCCCAGATTTTTGGTTTTGTTACCTGTAGGGACGGGGATGTACTTAAATTACAATAAAATAGAATTCGTTTTTTCAGGATTCAGAAACTCTCACGATGGAGCTAATGGGTGCTTGTGTATTGCAAAGCAAGAACTATGAATCATGGCTAAGAGGTAATTCTGACACCAGTGTCCACTTAATGTGAAAATCAGCAGTCACAAAACATAGTTCTTTGAATCGTACGAATGATTTTCTCCGTGATGATAAATAGACATTTAAATGTTCTGAGTCACAGCCTTGCAATCTGGACAGCGCACATAAGAATATATGCTACCAATCATTTAACAAAGACATACTAAACTTTTAGGGGCTTTCTGGATTAAAAAATGACATTTCTAACTGATGGAAACAAAGGAATATTTGGGATTGGAATACAAAGTGAATTTCATCCATTTACTACAATTTTCTGAGCTGCTCTCTGTAAAAGGGCATGCTTTAATAGCTGTCTCTGGTCTATCATGGATTTGGTATGAAAGTTTGTTTTAAATATAAAAAGTATGTTTCTAGCAATTAAAAGAGAGATATAAAACAGTAAAGCAGCATGAGTTTGTAAAAGGTCCTTAATAATGTAATTATTTCCACCTGTGATTCACTAACTTTGTTGGCTCCAGAAAGAGAACGGGAAGTCCCGAAGAGGTATCTTGTTTATGCTAGATCTTGTTTATGCTATGTATTTTGTTTGTGCTGGTTTCAGAAGCTAATGGAAACTGAAGAAAGCTAATGCCCAAACCAACATTTGGTCCTGCCATTGGTCGCCAGAGAAGATCTCCAAGTTCAAAAAGTCCATTTTCCTCCAATCATTGAATCCGAGGGAAAGTAATTATCAACCTATGTGCAATGCAAGTAACAACAAGCCTATGAGATGTGATATTTGTCTTACTACAGAATAATCTGTGTTATTCAGAATTCTGGGATGATCTAAACATTTAAAGTTAGTTGAATGACCTATTTAATATCAATTTTTAATCGGAGGCATACAGAGTATAAATGTTACAATAAGCTCCATTTCCCAATGGTATCTATCACATGGAGATGAATTTTTACACAGAGAAAAAAAAAATTCTCACCTTCTTTGGTTCCCTGTTGTAGTGAACACAAAAAGCAGAAAATATTCTTTAAGCAACACAATACAAATCAGAGATATTTACCTTCAAGATCCATGACCAGAAACCTAAAATGGCACGTGCTTTTGATAATTTTACCTTTAAATAAGCTGTTTTAAAGTTTATAAGCCTATGTTAATGAGAAGTCCTCACAGTTTCCTTCTTTTTTTTTTTACAGTTTATTATCTTTAGAGTATCTTCCTCTTACTCTTTTTGATGGTGTCTCCTTTAACAAGTGATTAATTGTAGTGAAATTATTTGCTTTATAATTACATTTGATGAGATTCTAGCATAAGAAATATCACATGTGGAGTCCCATGCCTAAGCAGGGATGAAATATATTTATTTGGGGAAAATAAAATAAAAATAAAGCAAAATTCCTCCCTGCTCTAGGTATCAATTTTCATTAGAATAAGGGTTCGATCTATTCCAGATGTAACCTTCCGTGATCCAGCAAATATGAGAGTACAGCTTTAAAATGCCCTTAATTAATGTTAATTTCATGATAGTTTATGGCATGATTGAAAGTTAAAGAAAAATGTTCTCTGCTCCCTAGAAACTATTTGTTACGAACACACATAAACATACACACACCACTCATACAAAGTGATGCAAAATTATGACAAATATTTGGTTACTTTCATTTTTTAGAAATTAATGTTTATTTAAACATATAAAAAGAATGGTTGAAGGACTTAGAAAATTTAATGTATAAAAAAACTATTAACTAAAAATAAAAATATAATCACAATATTTTTCAAGCCTTAATAAAATTCCCAAGTTATCTGAATTTTCTTTCTTTCACAGAGACTTATTTGGAATATTTCATATTGATAAGATTTTAAGAATTGCTGAGAACAAAGCATGTATGTTAAAAGTATGGTTGAATAGTATCCTCTAGACTCAGCAAAAAAATGTTCAACTAGTATTGACCATCTGATACGTGGCATTTTATCTTCTAATAAGGATAATACAGCAGTTATTACAATATATCAAGTAATATGCTGGGTTCTTTGATGGTGAGAAAGTAAGGTTCGATTTCTGTAACTTTATTCTTTCAGCATATACTTATGTATGAATTTTCCACTGTTCATTTGAAACTTTTAAAAATATAAATGCTATATATTCTAAAGATTTTTTCATGGCTCATTTTTCACTTGTTTGAGAGCTTAAGCTCTGCATCACAGATACATACCAAGCAGCTGTTGCTAGGCTGTATCTGTTTCCATAGCAATAGATGAACTCTTCAGATGCATCTAGAATTCTTCTATCTTTTTTCTTTGCTATCTCTGAATCCCTGTCCACATGTAAATCAGTATCCAAATCTCTAACTGCAACAGAATTATTTGAAGCGGTAATATCCTGCATTTAATATCTATGTATGTACAATGTTGTACAGTATTAAATTTTTTCCTTTAATCTCTGCATCTTTTTCCCAAGCTGTTTAGATTTAAATTCCTGTAACTTGGGGATTAACACTGTGCCACGTTAATAAGATCAAAAACATTTTCTGCCAATACACTTTTCAGAAACAGCAATTAATAGAAGAAAATAACTAGGTGTAAATTGAGTATTTCCTTTTTTTTTTTTTTTTAAGCACTCAACATGGAACCAGAGTGTGTTACAGAAGTAAGAGACAAAATACTCCACATACATTTGACTCAATCCCTTTTGGACTCAAGGCCAAAATTTTCAAACATCAGGTGAGGACCCTTCAGAAGTGTTTCTGGGCTTTTGAAAGTTCTAAACATCTTGGTGTGAAGTGTCACCCTCGTTTCTCTGGCCATGCAGAGAACTGTGATGCGATTGTCCCTACTAAAATTGTCATTACAGGTCTTCTTCCTTTACTACATTTTTAAAATTTTTTTTAATTTTTAAATTTTTGCTCAGGGGCTTCAAAAAGCAGCAGGTTTTATAACTGCACTCAACCAACTCACAGAAGTTCCTGAAAAAATAGAAACAGAAGTAGTAGAGTTATCACTAGACAGCTTACAATATGCTAAATAATACCTGCCAGATGCTAAACAGACTGAGAACTTTACAATATCTGGGAGAAACAGGAAAAGTAAGGATAGGTAGAGATAGACATTTTTTCTTTCTATTAATTATATATTAAATATAGAAAGAGAAAATTATTATTTAAAAATCCTGAATTTAAACTATTTTCTCAAATCAAAGTTTGATTCATTCATATTCAATCACTCATTGAAAAAAACGTGAACCTGCTATATTCCAGATTTTAGTTAAGTGCTTAGGTTGCAAAGATGAGTCACAGATAGCCTCTCCCTAATTAATTATTATGCCATGTATGTACTATATTAATAATTACTATTGCATAAAGACTAAACAAAATCCCTTGTTGTGTTAATAATTATTAGTATAGTATAATAATGATTAGTACAACACAGATATGACTTATTAATTATGACTGTGATAAGCATAAATATTATATGTATAATTAAAAGGAAAAACAGAATAAGAGTTATTATTATAGAAATGAATTAGAACTGGTTTCATAAAGCCTTAAAATTAAAATTAAAGAAAAATATTCTCTGCTCACATAAAAATATTCTTTCTCTTCTTACTTATTGGTAATTGTCCTAATAAAATCACAAGAGTTTTATTTAAAGATGTACATACAACATTAGAGATTGGTTAAAATAAAACACCCATACAATGGATATAATTAATTTTACAGTCACAGTATAGAAGTATGTTTAGCAACTTATAAATATACTCACAAAATATGGTAAGTGAATAAAAGATGGATATATCACAATCCATCTTACAAAATACATCAAAATAACAATAGTTATGTCAGGTAGTGATATTATGTGTCTTTTTTCTTCATTTTTCATATTTTTTAATTTTTCTAAATGATCACATGTAACATTTTCAAGTTATATTAAAATTATTTTTGTAAATAAAGTTGAAAGATTGGAATAAAGAATAAAGTCTACAAGTATCAGAAGGGTTAAAAGTGGGAAATTCCTAGAAGATAAATATGATTTTTTTTAAAAAAAAGAGAAGAAATTTCTCAAGAGAAGACTTGAGCTGTCTTATCTTAGCACCAGATATTCTGAGAATAAGAAACACCTTTCTTGATATTACAGTGTTTCAATTGGTAAGTTACCAAAAACTTCCATCTCAACCTGACGTGGAAGGTAAGACATCAAGAGGACTCCATGCTTTCAAAACCACAAAACCACGTCTGAATCCTAAGAAAGAACAGCAGGGACATTGGTATGAATATTCCATTGCAACCACCGCACAAACTGCCTCATTCACCATGAGTTTAATGAGGACTGGCTAACAAGGAAGCTTCTCGCCAACACACATTTAAACACAAAGCATGCGTGGAAGTCAGGATGGGGTGTATGTTTGCACATGTTTGCAAGGACACATTCACGTCTTGGTTAATAGGGATGAAACTTCATGAATAGTCATCCAGTTAAATATCAGAATTACATTTCTGTTGGTGATTCGGCTTAGAAAGTACTTCATGAGAACCCTCGTCACAAAACACCCTCATCATTTTATTTGAGAATGACATAGATCTCCACTCTCAAAATGTATGGCAGAGTGTCTTACCTCTGTGTCTTTTGTTCTTGCTATTTGTTTTGCCAGAAATAATCCTCCTCCAATTTTGCCTGGAAATAGTCTCTGTGTTCTTTAAAGCTTAAATCTCTTTTGTTTACTTCTGTCATTTTCCAATGCATGAAATAAGCCTGGCACATAGTAAGGGCTAAATAAATATTTGATGAATGAATGAGTGATTGAAATGCCAGTTCCATGCGGCTTTTACTCCAGGCAAAGATTTTTGCCTGCCTCTAAATATCTATATATGTATTGGTATTTTTCATGGTCTACTTAAAGCACACTGCCTGAAACTACTAGCTTGTTCTTAGATAGGTTCCTCCCCTATGAGTGAAGAGACTATGGGTGATTATTGCTTTAATCCTTGAGTTTACTTAAGAATTTCCCTCTAGAAAAAAAAAATGGCAGTTATAAGTAAAATAGACCAAAAAGGCAATACACAATGATAATCAAAGTAGACAATATTTTTTTAAATGTAACTTATATGTTTCTGGAGCTTTGTCCAAAAATCACATTTAATCTACATTATCACAAGTGACTCAGAAGAAGAAATAAAATATATATCAAATATGTGGATGGAGAGAAACTTGATAGGAATTCAAATAAGTTGGGTAACAGAATCTGTATCAAAAAAGAACATTTTTAGGCTGTAATAATTGACAAAAATGACATGATGGAGTTTCATTTTATAGGGCTACTTTCATATCCAGACAAAGCAAGTACATAAATTCTAATTCTGAGTGATTTTGACTTAGCAGTAGCTTGTATAAAACCAACTTAGCTGATTTTTCAAACATTAAAAAAATATATGCAGCTGGGCACGGTGGCTCACGCCTGTAATCCTAGCATTCTGAGAGGCTGAGGTGGGAGGATGCTTGAGGCCAGGAGTTCCAGACCAGCCTGAACAAGAGTGAGACTGTCTCTACAAAAAATAGAAAAATTAGCCAGGCGTGGTGGCACATGCCTGTAGTCCCAGCTGTTTGGGAGGCTGACACAGGAGGATGGCTTGAGCCCAGGAGGTGGAGGTTGCAGTGAGCCAGGATGACACCAGAGCACTCCAACACCGGGCAACAGAGTGAGACTCTGTCTCAAAAAAAAAAAAAAAAAGAATATATGACACAAATATAATGTGACTGATCAAAATTCTGATGTAATCCTATAATAAAGGTGTAATTTACAGGACAAGGAAGCTGTATCATATTTACTATGTACTGATGAGAACACCCTGAATTATTATGTTCAGTTCCTAGATCACACTTAAAAAAGGCACAGAAAACTGGAGAACAAGCAGATTGTTGATGGGTCTGGAAACCATGTCACGTAGAGTTCTTGAATAAACGCAGATGATTTGAACTGGAGAGTCAAGAGGTCATGACTTCTCGCTGTCTTCAATTATTAGAGGAATTGTTCTGAAAGGAATTGTCATCAATTAGTAGGAAAGGGTGAAAAGTCACAGAAAAAGAGGTTAGTACCAAAGTTAAAGAAGGAATGTAGATAAGGCAATTTGCAAGTTACAGAGGATTTGGTCTAAGCTGACAGGTAGAGGAATAGGCTGATCCTACAGAGATTAGGGGTTCCTGTCACTAAAGACGGTGACGACTCTCTAAAGGACCACATGGTGTGCATTTCTAGAATAAGAACATCTGATAAGTGATTTAAATAACCTTGCAGTGGCTTTCCTTGGAAAGATGAAATTCCAATTCAAAGGTCATACAGCGTAATTTGCTAAGTGAACTGCTAAGAAGATTCTACCTCTGCTGTCTCCCTAATATTAGCTCTCTCCAATATTAGGGGTCCTTCCTTTAAGTTCTCTTTCCCACTCAGAAAAGCCATTACATAGAGATATTGTAAGATTTTCTTTGTAGTCTCTCTATATACTACGATATAGCAGTAAAAGGAAAATTAGCCAACAAATTTGAGTTGACTAAAAGCAAAGAAAACAGGAAGAGTCAAAGCTGCCAGAAACATACTTCAGGATTAGATATGCAAATAGAGATGAAGGAAAAAAAAAAAACAGGAAAAGACACCAAAATGTGGTGAACTATGGAGCCTAAAAAAGACCTGGGACAAGTGAAAATTGACTTGATGCTCATAAGTGGTCAAGAAAAGATAAAAATCTAAATGAATTTTAATATCTAAGTAGCTACTGCTAGTTACTGCTAAATGACATCATAATCCTACTCTTCCTGACCTTAGGACCCCTAATAAATATTATTTTCCAGCCCATTCCATAAGAACATAATACAATAACTCATTGGCACCAACTTGCCCAAAGCTAATTTCTTAACACAACTTTTAAGAGTTTTTAGATGAGTGCAAGTAGACAGTGATAACATAGAAGTCTGAAATATCAAATAACAGTGTTTAATAACTCTTGAGCACTAAGGTATTGCTGAGGTTAATATCTCTTCTGTTTTGTGTTTATCATGCCATGGTGAGAACACGAGTCTCAGGGTCAGCGAACCAGGGTCTGAGTCCCAGAAAGCCTGCTAACTAGATGGTTATCGTAATTATGTAATCTTCACGAGACTTGATTCCATTTTGAGAAAAAAAAAAAAAGATCTTGAAAAGGAGAATTTTGATTTTATCCTTTTAAAGCTTTGTGCTTCTACTCTAAAAGGCCATCTTGAAAACACCCCAGCAATCTCAAGTTTGCAATATTTAAATATTACATTTAAAAAGTACAAGGTCTGTGTGAGCAAAACTTTCCTGCAATAAGTCCTTAAATTGCATTTTTAAAGCATTCTCTTTAACATTCTCCTTAATGTTCCTGAGAAAATAATTCAAAGCCCCTTGGTTACCTGGCTGTATATCTTGGCTTGGCCTGGTTCCATAGCGATTCTCATTTTTATCTGTTCACATTGATTACTGAATAACTCTTGATTATTGAATAATAATGCTTCTGTTGCCTTCCATTATTATTGAATAACTCTGTTAATACCTAAATAAGGTATTACATATCTACAACTGGAAATTAATCCTTAAGAACTAAAACTATATCTCAGGGTATTATTTTTGGATCATTGTCTAGTTCATACAACATATGGTGCACATTGGGGAGTTTTCTTCAAATTTGGTCAACATACCACAATTTATTTTTATTTTGTCATTTTTATTATTGGTACTTGCTAATACATTTTGAACATTTACTATGTGCCTGGAACCAGGTCTAGCACTATTTGCGCTCTGAAAATGCCACTTCTATTCTAGTATTATATGTAGGGCTGCCAGATATAGCAAATGAAAATATACGCCTAGTCACTCTTGAATTTTAGATGAACAAGAAATAATTTTTCATATGCTTGTGTCCCATGCAATATTTAACATTCTGTATTTAATCTGGCAGGCCTAATTATATGTTACATTGCCTTACACAGCATTCTTTCTGAACACCTTACCAGATCAGACCTAAAAGACATTCAGGTCAATATAATATTGCTTCCCTTCAGATAAACTAGAAAATACAGCAGTACCATTTGTCTGTGACATTTTCTGAATTTGTTCAAAGAGACTTTATATGTATGTTAAAGCCTAAAACATTCTTAATTTAAACTGTAGTTCTTTAGATTTCATTATTGTGCATTTTGCATTATGTCATGAGAATAATGAGTAATAAGCCAAATATAGAATAAACAAGATTATGGGTGAAAGGAAAGAATGCAAACAATTTCAGAAGGTAAACTCTTAAAATTACATTAGTAAGATTCATGTAGATATAAATATGCTAATTACCTTCTCTTCTGTACTTTTTCCTATTTATTTTTCATTTTTTAAATCTATTAATTTTATTTTCAAGAGGCTATCACCTAGCAAAATCAAATTAGCTACTAGTTCTGATACTAAAGTAACTAGACAAATTTCTGCTTACTTTTATAATTCTGTAATTATAGAATTATAGTTCTATAATTTCCAAACTTTACTTACCTTTAAATAAGTTTTACTGTAATTTATTTCCCTACATATAAAGATGCTATCAGATAATTTTACAACTGTCTTATCTGAAGTTTTGCTGATATAGAGAGTATATGGCCTGTCACTTTCCTAAACAGTCGATGAATCATTCCTCTTCCAATAAAGGTTGGCAAATGGGCCAAAATAATCCTACGCATGGATTCACATAAAAATATCTGTTTGTCCTGAAAAGTTGTGATATTATATTAGTTCTTCAGAGGAACTCAAGAGGGCCTTAAAAACAATTCACAACCAAAAAATGAACATCAGAAAGTATGTGATGTCCATAAGCATCTATTAGTAATGTTTGCTAACCTGTCTATCACCAGATAGACAGATAATAAATAGATGGATAGCTAAGGCTATTTTAATTTATAAAATGTGTAAAAGCAATAACTGAAAGCTAGTAGTGATGTTTCCTTAGTCAGAGATTTTTATTCCTTTTCAAGCTGATAACACCAAAAGAAACTGTGAATTAGAATTGCATGTATTCTTGGGAACTGCGTCTCCTTTACCTATGAGACTTGGCTTTCTTTATATGCCTTGTCAACTTAATTTCACTATAAATCCTGAAGTGGTGTGAATTTCTCTACTGCAAAAATTGGTTCATAAAATAAATGACATTTCCCTGAAATTTAATACTCTGTGTCAACTTTTGTTGTAACTATACTGAAACTTCTGATGATACTCCTCAGCATTGTCAAACAGGTATCTATAGCAACTGGAAACCTATGATCCAAACTTCGGGACTAAATAATTTCAGACAAATATTTGATGAATGCTTTAGTATACAAAATCGCCTTACTTATTATTCTCTGAAATCTGGAACCCAGATGGATTTAGATACCACTATACACCCTTCATATCTGAGATTGCTCCTCAGAGTTTCATTAACCAAACTCAGGAAATAAAGAGATTTGATTATTAAGTTATATCACAAATAAACAAATGTAAATATCTCTATGTTGAACAATATCCTAAGGTACCCTAATGATGCATTTGGAAAGACTACTCACTGAGCAAAGCAACTGCCAAATCTCCATCACAGTAAAAAGCTCAACATTTATGGAATGACAAGTAATTTTTTTTTATTTCAGCATATTATGGGGGTGCAGATGTTTAGGTTACGTATGTTGCCCTTGCTCCCCCTCTAAGTCTGAGTTTTAAATATGTCCATCCTTATGGTGGTGTGCATTGCACTCTTTGTGTATGCATATACCCGTCCCCTCCTCCCTCCTCCCCCCTCCCCCATCCCTTCCCCCGTCCAACATCCAATAGATGTTATTCTTATATGTGCACTTATGTGTTGATCAGTTAATACCAATTTGATGGTGAGTACATGTGGTGCTGTCTTTCCATTCCTGGGATACTTCACTTAGTAGAATGGACTCCAGCTCCATCCAGGATAATACAAGAGGTGCTAGATCACCATTGTTTTTTGTGGCTGAGTAGAACTCCATGATATACATATACCACGTTTTATTAATACACTTATGTATTGACTGAATGGGCACTTGGGTTGTTTCCACATCTTTGCAATTGTGAATCATGCTGCTATCAACGTTCAAGTGCAGATGTTTTTATTATAGAATGTCCTTTTTTCCTTTGGGTAGATGCCCAGTAATGGGATTGCTGGATCAAATGATAGTTCTACTTTTATAGTTCTATTTGACTTGAATATAGTTTATGTACTATATAAATTAATATAAATAGAGAGATTTGGCATTTCTATAATACTGACTTTTTCTTTAAAACATCAAGATGTCATAAAATGTATTTAAATTTCTTTTATTGAAAGAGTGTCTTCTTTGTATTTCTTTGTATTAATAAAAAGAAAACAAGCTTTTATCTTTTGTAAAAGAACTTTGCACAAACCTTTTAACACAATTCCACATTGGGAACTCTATCCTATGGAAATAAAATCCTCATTATTTAAGGATTTGTATATAATGTGTTTATCACAGCTGGATTAGAAGGCAGAAAGAAAAAAGGCATGTATATCCAAAAGTAAATGGCTACATAAATCATGGTACATCCTAAGCTAACAAGAACAACTAAAACAATGAATTTTCAAAAATATAATAGGGGCTTCCCTTTAGGGTTACAGATTTATAACTAATGTATAGTTCTTAAAATACACACACACACACACACACATGCACACACACACAATACTCCATACGCTATACTATACATGTTGATTTCTATTTGATAAATCATAGAGAAACTGGTACAATATATAAATCAAATTGTTAATATTGCTTACTTAGGGTAGAGAGGTTTGACAAGTTTATGAAGAAGGTTTTAATTTTTTCTAAAAACATCTCTTAACTCTTTGACTTGTCATGAAAAGCAAGTGTTACTTTGGCAATTTAAAAAATAAAAAATCTAAGACCTCTAAAAGCAAATGAAAAAAAAAACTGTTTTCTACGGGACCTATATATTAGAATTAGGGTGAATATAGGCAGTACACAGCGTTATTCTACAGCACAAAGTGGTGAGGTGGCCCTGCGTCAACATTTGGGTGTTTTTCTGGCTTCCTGGCTCGGTCACAACTACCGGACTTTGCTGTTGTGATGGAAATATAGCCATAGGCAACACATACACAAATGACAGTGGCTGTGTTCCAATAAAACTTTACTCTTGGACACTGAAATTCAAATTTTACATAATTTTCATATGTTCTATTATTCGCCCTTTGACATTTTTCTACACTATTTATAAAAATCATTCTTAGCTCATGAACTGGCCCAAAACAGACTTTGAGCCATAGTTCCCAACCTTGCTCTAGGTCGTGCAAGTGTAAGTGGAAATATACCTACGGGAGTTGGGTCCTGTTGTCCAAGCCAATGTCGCCGGAACCCAGGTGAACCCAATGCGGAACTCAAACAAGACTGGAGTTTTTACTCCTATATGGTCTGATGTATGGACTCTGAAAAATATCTCCCCATTTCTTTCCTGATGAATTGCACTTGATTGTCTTACCAGCTCTAATTCTACACTTAGAAATCTCATTATTTACAAAAAAAAAGACTAAAACTCTAAGAGGAAAAAAATGCATTAGGCTATGCCATCTCTCACTATGTGAAATTGTGAGAATGATTTTCTTCTAACAGCTATCCCAGGAAATGGAAGTTTTAATGGGGTAAAGGAGAGGATAAAAGCCTCTTTTTAGATAATAGAGCCCACAGAAAAAGGCTATGTGGGCTGTGAAGGGGGATGCTGGCCAGCCAGGGGTCAGGGTGGGGGACTGGACAGTGAGAGACAGCGGGTGACATATAGGTCAAGGGCCACTGGGGAGTGGGGACAGTCAAGGTAAAACAAAACCTGTTCAGTGATTTGCCCCAGAACGTATCCTGGGTTTACCACTAAGATTGAATCTTCATAAAACAAAGGTATTTGAGGGAAGGGGAGGAGAAACATGAGAATCATTTCTATTTTTCTTTAGATTTCTGGCAAAGAATTATTCACACGTATTTTAGGCAGAGGATGAAATGGGGCGTCACATTTGATGCAAATGTGGAACTGTGCCGAGTATGCCTTAAATGTAACCCAGGATTTTGTGAGGTGGGAACGGTGAGAGCTGCAATCTCTCTGGAATAATCCCCACTAAACATATTTTCAAAAATATTACTTTAGTTATAATCGTCTTATGACAAAATATGTCCTAAGTCAATATAAATCACCAGACACACCAAACTGTCAGGAAGGAACAAAATATACCATATGCATTTATGTACACTCAACAGATTTTCTTACCTGTGGCACAAACTATGGGAGGTATTCACACAAACACTTCCTTAAAAGCAAAGATTTCACCTTATCAAAGAGATTTTTTGTTCTAAAAGTTTGTTTGTGTTACTCTTAATAACTCAGAATGTATTTTCTAATAAAAACTAATAAAAATATTGTTAAGTTCCCTGCCAAGCTTACTAATTTTTTAAATAAAGCTGAAATAAATTACTGATTATACAGTAAAATTTTTTAAAAAATAGTATTAAAACAAAAGTTATTAAGTAAGACTGAAATGCAGAGATACATTTTTAAAATAGTACCTGAAATTTAATACCTCTGAAAGAATTAGTGAAAGAAGGTATAAAAGAATTAGTATAGAAGGTATAGAAGAATTAGTGAAATAAGGTATAAGAGTTTAAGAAAATTATTAAGGGAACTTTGTAGCCTGCCATAGGTTGAGGTGTTTGTTTTCATTTTCAATAGTTTTATTTTCTTTCAAATTAAAAAAGTATAACAAAATATACAAAATTTAAAATATGAAAAAGAATATAAACCATATATAATTTTACCATAAAGTATACTTTGCTCAAACTGTATATTCCTTATTTTCTTTGCTTACCCACCTATTTATCAGAAAGAGATTTTGCTTTAATAATGTTCTTTTTAACTCTTTTTATTTAAGTATAACAAACACACAAATAATGTAAAGAGAATAAATATTCATCTCAGTGAATTATCATAGCATGAACACCCCGGTAACCACCACTCCACAGGAGATACTAGGTAGGGCACTGCAGCTCACGCCTGGAGTCCCAACACTTTGGGAGGCCAAGAAGGCAGGAGAATCATTTGAGGTCAGGAGTTTGAGACCAGCCTAGGAAACATAATGAGACTCTGTTTCTACAATTTTTTTAAAAAAAGAGAGAAAAGATTAATATTGAAACACCCCAGAAGGCCCCTGAAGCGATCTCACAATCACTACTCCTCTCTCCTCATCAACAGTAGCATTATGCTGACTTCTAACAGAATAGCTATGTTTGCAAGTTTTGAAATTTATGAAAAGGAAAAATACAGTATGTTTTCTTTTGGTTATGGCTTTTTAAGTCAACATTATGTTTATAATATTTTTCCATGTGATTACATATTGCTAGACTTTGTTTGCCTTTATTGCTGAATAGTATACCACTATGTCAATATACCACTATCTATTCTACTTTTGTTTTCAGGTGCTGGCTCTTTCCCCCTAATGTGTGATTAATACTCTAGCGATGGAATAGCTGAGCCATAGGCACTAAGTCCATTCAGGTTTAGTAAATGATGCCAAATAGCTTGGCAAAGTGGTTGTTCCAATTTACATTCCTGCCAGAGCTGCCATTGCATCATAGCCTTGCTAACACTTGGTATTGCCAGTTTGTTTCATCTAGTCCTTCTGGTATATGTGTGGTGGTCTTTGGTTATGTTTTAGTCTGACCAAGGTTCAACACTTTTTTGTATATTTATTTAGCATTTGTGTATCTTCTTTTGTATTCAAGACACTTGCCCATAATTTTACTGGATCATCTATCTTGTTTATCTTTTAATAATTAATATAGTCTAGATATAAGCTCCACTCCACTTTTCAATCTTTTTAATGAAATATTTTGATGAGCTTTTCAGTATATGCTGGGCTTATTCTGAGGGAACAAGTAATCTCGAACTATCAGTGGATTCACATATAAATTAGTTGTAATGCAGGTCATTGGGTTCGGGGCAAATATTTTGCTCACTTAGTCACTCAAGGGTCTAGAATGACTGATGCTTCACCAGCTGGAATACCGTTAGTTGCCATGGCAGAGAAAAACATAGAAAACCAGAAAATCTCACACCAGAAGTTGAAACATGTCATATCTTGTCACACAAAGTTATCCAGGACTAGACAATTGTTCATGCCTAACAGTGAGAGTGATGAGACGTGCAGTCTCCCAGATGCCAAAGAAGGAAAGGAGAACCCAGTATTGGTAAGAACTGGTAATGTCTGCTATGCCTGGACATTTCCCCTTATTATAACATACATCTACTTTCCTGCTTTTAATGTTTGCAGGAAAACTCCAATTTGGGAGTTTGCAGGAAAACTCCAATTTGGGTTTATATCATACCTATACCAGTTTTGGTTTATACCATACATACAAGCTGTTGATCTACATGTTATAGACATCTTCAGGTTTGTACTAAAAGAAAATAATGGCCTTTCGCAACTCATCATGACTCTTGCTCTTACTTAAAATAAACTGAGGAGAACTAGTTTGCCTACAAGTTTAGTATATTAGAATGATATGGTGAAAATCGTGATGATTATATTTTCAGTTTGTATAGAATTTAAATTTTTCAGTGTTCTGACATGGTGTTAATAGTATCAATAAGATTGTGTTGGCTAGTTTTTTTCAGGATGAAACAAATAGAATTTTAGTTCCCAAAATTGATTGTTCATTAAATTAGAGCTTGAGTAATTCTTTGGTAGTAAAAAAAGTCACATCTTTACTAAGGAAATCACAAGTCACTTAAAGAAATGCCATTCTGAGGATTATTATCCCAGCATACTCTCAGTTTATTATGTCTTATATAAGATTTGATAATTAATATGATTACATAAAACTCTATAGATAAAAGAGTATTAATGTAGATTTCCATAAGCTACATAATTATTAATATCATGCAGGAGCTGTACTCACAGATTTAGACTGATAAAAAATAAATCCAATCAACTTTTCTGACACCTAGATCTTTAGAAATCCGATAATCAACATGGCATTCCTTCAAATTAAAGCATATTTAATGATACTTTAATTTCAAATGCTCAAAAACTAATAAAATATTATATAAGGCAAACATAGATTGAGTTTCAACAAGATCCAGCAACAAAGTATGTTATGAATGATGCTATTCTGACATAGTTATCGCTTTCTCCAATTTGTTAATTTTTTATATGATTTAGCTTACAAACTGCAATTTAAAGGAAATAGGAAATAGTTTTGAGCTATATTCTTGTGTTTTCTGGGAGGTTACTTTATTCTTCTAGACTTCAAGTGCATAGAATTAGTGCAGTGAGCCACAGTTTATGACACACTATAATGCTTGCTTCCTGTATTCTTTTTAAATTTATTTTGCCTGCTTTTATTTTCCTCCTCTTTATCCCTTTGTAACATTTCTAATGTGATGTCATCTTCACCCCAACCCATCATGTCACCATAAACTACATGAATATAATTTACATGATGGGTTTGGACTGTTTATCTCTTTATGTCTCTTCACAATATTTTTTTTTTTTTGAGACAGAGTCTCACTCTACTGCCATGAGTAGAGTGCCATGGCTTCAGCCTAGCTCACAGCAACCTCAAACTCCTGGACTCAAGTGATCCTCCTGCCTCAGCCTCCCAAGTAGCTGGGACTACAGGCATGCGCCACCATGCCCGACTAGTTTTTTCTATATATTTTTAGTTGTCCATCTAATTTCTTTCTATTTTTAGTAGAGACGGGGTCTCACTCTTGCTCAGGCTGGTCTTGAACTCCTGAGCTCAAACAATCTGCCCGCCTCGACCTCCCAGAATGCTAGGATTACAGGCGTGAGCCACCAAGCCCGGCCTCTTCACAATTTTTATTTAAAATATGTGAGTCCTCCACACTGTCCCCTGTAGATATGGTAGTTTCCTTTTCACTGCTATGTAGTATTCCATTGTTTGCAATACCACATTTTACCATCAGATCCCTATTGACAGATGTTTAGGTTGTTTCCCATGCTTTGATTTTACTAACATTGCTGGACAATCTCTTTGTGCATATGTAGAATGATTTTTCTTAGGGATATATCTCAAGGGACAGTTGATGAGTCATGATGTGTACACAGACAAAAATTCACTACAATTTGGCTCTGCAGGTTAATTTTGATGCTAAAAATTATCATTTCAATTGCTTTTGCTTTTCTTAACTTGAAAATATTCCTTATTAATGAGAGCGAACAATCTTTACCATCTTTTAGGTATACATGTTCCTTCTTGTGAATTGCTGAACTATCCTTCTTTTGGCTAACTATTGGTGTTCTTGTCTTATTTTTTCTAAATTGAAGGAATTTCTTATATACTCAAGTTTTAATTATTTTTTGTTGTATATTGTGTCAGAATCATCTCCATGTCTATGACTTACTGGTTGGTTTGGTCTATGATACTCTTTGTAAAATAGATATCTTTACTTGTGTTAAATCCAAAACCTTCAAATTGTGCCTTTATGTTTTTTTTACATTATGCAAATTTTATTTATTAATGTTTTATTGAGGTCTAACATGCATAGGACACAGATTTTGAGGGTATAGTTTGATGAATGTTTATATGTGTAAATCCTCATAAAGACCACACAAAACAAGATCTAGAACATTTCTAGCACTCCAGACAGTTCTCTTATGCCTTTGCCAGCCAAAACCCACTCCTTCCCCCTTCCCTGCAGCAAATATTCTACAACCAGATACTAATTTAGTGCTCTTCACCCTCATATAAATGAAATCATATGTTACGTACTCTTTTGTGTCTGGGTTTATTCACTCACTGTATGACAGTGAGATTCACCCATGTTGTTGTAGGTAGCGATAGTTTTATTTTGTAGCTGTGCAGTTCTGCATTGAATAAAGATACTGCAATGTGTCTGTTATGCATTCTGCTATTGATTGGCATTTGGTTTGTTTCCAGTTTGGGGCTATTATAATAAGCTGTTACATATTGTACAAAGAATTTTACAAACACATTTTGCACATATGTCTTTAGGTGGTCATATGCACTCATTTTTCTCAAATATATTTAAATATTAATATATACATTTATAAGGATATATAAATTTCTAGGTCAAGGAGTATGTATATATTTTGTATTATATACAAATATATACATATTTTTTATAATATTACAAAAGCTGTTTCCAAAGTGGTTGTCCCAATTTGTACTCCAAAGAGCAATATATGAAAGCTCTAATTGCTCTACATTCTTGCCAAGAGTTTGTATTGTTGGTCTTTTTAATTATAGCCATTCTCATGAGTGTATACCAGAATCACATTGTGTTTATTCTTTTTATTTCTCAATATTGAACTTCATTTCTCTGACTTCTTTATCAATCGTTATGAGGAGCACATTGTCTTGACTACCACTGTAATAATCATTTATTAATAATATTAATATAGTAATAATAATCTATGAGGGTGCACAAGTCAATTTCTTGTTCCAAGACATTACTATTTAACAAGAATGTTTCCCAGTCACGGATATTAACTTTTATTGATTTTATTTGCAGCATCTATGTATATGTAAAATTATTATGCTTTAGTGTAGTAGTTGATGAATTTTATTACTAGGTTTCCTAGTGCTAAACCTAACTATAATAAAATGAAGTTTATTATGCTGTTAATGTGTTGATCAATTTTGTTTTCTTAGAATGTTTCTGTCAGTATCCATATGCAAGTTTAGTTCACTGGTATTTTAAGTGTTATATTTTGGGAGCACTAATATCGAGGTTATGTATGCTTCATAAAAGAAATTGGAAGTTTTTCTGTTTCTCCTCTTTGGAACGGGTCAAGTAACATTGATGAAATCTCGTTCAAAGCCTGGAAGAATTTTCTTTGCCACTCTCCAGCCCGATGCTTTTTTCAGGAAGTCACTCTTTGACAGCAATCCCTACTTCTTCTGTGGCATTTGGCTTACTTAGGTTTCCTTGAAGGTGGTGTGGTAAATTGGCCGAAAGCGTGGACTCTGGTGCCAGATGCCCACGGTTAGACCCTTGATTCCATCACTTACTAGCTGTGAGTCCTTAGGCAGCTTACTCATCCTTTTGTGCTTCTGTTTCTTCATTTGAAAAATGAGAATGATAAAAAAATACAACACGTAAGTGCACATATGAGAATAACATCTATTGGATGTTGGGCAGGGGGGAGAGGGGAGGAGGGAGGAGGGAGAAGGGACGGGTACATGCATACACAAAGAGTGCAATGCGCACCACCCGAAGGATGGACATATTTGAAACTTGGACTTGGGGGGGCAAGGTAAACATACGTAACCTAAATATCTGTACCCCCATAATGTGCTGAAATAAAAAAAATAATAATAATGATAATACCCATCTCATAAGTTTCTTGTGAAGATTAAAAGAAGGTACGTAAGCTCTCACAATAGTGCCTGGTACAGAATAAACAGCATTTAGTACTGTTATTGCATCTCTTCTGGAGGCAATTTGGACCATTTATATTCTTGTAGAAAATGTATTTCATCAAACTGAATTGCATAATCTGGGCAGCGCCATCTCTCTTTCAATTCCCTTTGTACCTTTTGTTATTTCTTCATTATCGTTTTTTATGTTTTATTGGCATATTATGCTCTCTATTCCTTGATTGGTTTTGCTAACACTTTTAACAGTGTTATTATGATCTGGGTTTTTTTTCCCTCAAAGAACCAACATGAGATTTACTCATTATTTCTAATGATTTTCAGTTCTAATGCATTATGTATTATTATTTTTGTTTTTTCCCTTCTTCTGTTTTCTTTAGGTTTATTTTAGTTTTTCTAAGTTCTTATGTTGGATGTTTCATTTTTTATTTTTGTTTTTCTCTTGAAATTTATATAGAGTTATTTTCTTCCATCTGTATGCATGCCAAAGGTTCCAATATATAATCTTACCTTTTTTTTTATTTTCCAGATATTTTACTGTTTTGGTATAGATTTTCTGTTTTACCAAGTAATTTTTTAAGAGAAATAATTTTTAAAAAATTATTTGGTAAAATAATTTTTTATCTGTTGATTTTGTTTTTCTGTAGTTTCGATTTTCTTCTGATAGATGTTGTCTTATTCCCCAAATATCTTATAAGTTGATTTATATTTAATTTTGATCAGAAAATAGGTCATAGGTCTTAATTTATGATATTGATTCTGTTAATATATGGTCTATTTTAACTTTTAGCACCAGAAGCACTTGAAAAGGGCATAACATCTATATGGACCCATATCATTATTCAGGTTATTTATACCTTCTGCAGTCTTACTTACATTTTGTTTGCTTGATCTGTCATGAGTGAATAATTGTGGACTAAAGACTATCAATAATGATTTTTTTTCTGTATTTCCAATAGTTTTGCCTGATGAATATTAATATGGTTTTATTTGGTACATAGATATTTTTAGATTATCATACTTTATCTCTTTTAACTCATTTAATGCATTTTTATCTGATTCCACTCTAGTCTAATGTAAGATAATGACTTCTTCACTTTTTGTTTGTATTTTCTTCTTATGTCTTTTCCTATCCTTTTAGTTTCAACATTTCTAAATTATCTTTAAAAGATATATGTTATGCAGAAATTATTATCTGGCTTTGTTTTGCAATTCAATTAGAAATTTCTTTTTTTGTGATTTCATTTAGACCATTTGTATTTATTAATACTTGAATTTTGTCTTCTCTGTGTCATCACATGCTCTATTCTACTTCAAATTTCATCACGTTCTTTTATTTACTATATGGTCTTCTTTATTTTGTTTTGAGTATGTATCTTCAAATAATTTAGACAATTAATATTTTTGTTCTAGTGTTTACCTTTATATCTACAAGTCTAAATAATACCTTTTTTTACTTTTCCAGTATTTGATTTAATACATTGTATGATCAATGACAAAATTAATATTGTTCCTCTTCTTTCCTTTTCCTGTTTTATTGCCCTATCACTCAATTTTTGAGGAACATATTTTCTTAGTGATATTACTTGATTTATCAGTTTTAAAACATATTTTGACCAAGAGTGACAAAAGATAAGGAAATTAATGTATTTGATTCTCTACTTCTCTGCTTCTTCCCCTTCTGATTTTTGTTATATCATTTCTGCCCTTCAAATATTTATGACATTTATATTTCACTCCTTAATCCAAATCCAAACATTTGTTGTAGTCTTTGTCCTATTTTTAAATGAATTTATTGTTTACTATAAACCCTTTCCTTGTTTTCCTATTCATCTCTTGGCTGACTTACGTTCAAAGCAGTTGTCAAAACAGTTTCTTCATGAAAAGTTAATGAGAACCACATTCCCTGAGTGAATCTGTTTGAAATATTGTTTTTCTATTTTCTTGTTATTTGCTTGAGAGCAGGGCTGGACATGCAAATGTTCACTTCTGTTAAATATACTCACATAGTAGTACATTAAATCTCCAGAATTTATTTATTTGTGTAACTAAAACTTTGTACCTCTTGACCAACATCTCCCCATATTTCCCTTCCCCCCCCAGATCCTAGTAACCACTCTCTGTTTCTGTGAGTTTGACTTGTTTAGATTCCATATACAGGTGAGATCATGCAGCATTTGTCCTTCTGCATTTGGCTTAATTCACTTAGCATGATGTCTCCAGGGTCATTCATGTTGTCAAATGGCAGAATTTCCTTATTTTTAAGGCCAAATAAATGTATTTTATTGTGTATATACACCGAATTTTCTGTATGCATTCATCCATCATGGACATTTAGGTTGTTTTCATTTCTTGGCTGTTGTGAAAAATGCTGAAATGAACATGGGAGTGCAGATATCTCTTCAACATACTCATTTTTTTACTTTAGATATATTATATCTAGAAGTGGAACTGTTGGATCATAGTTCTATTTTCTGATTTTAATTTGTGAGAAACTTCTATACTGTTATAATACCTGCACCAATTTACATTTCACCAACGTGTACATGAGTTGCCTTTTCTCCACATCCTTGACAATATTAATCATTAGTCTTTATGATAATAGCCATATTCTAATAGGCGTGAGGTAATATCCCATTATATTAATTTGTATTTCCCTGATGACTAATGATGTTGAGTGCCTTTTTGTATATTTGTATGCCATTTGTACATTTTCTTTTAAGAAATATCTATTCAGGTTGTTGGCCTATTTTTTAATCAGGTTTTTTGGTTTTGTTTTTGTTTTTGCTATTAAGTTGCATGAGTTCCTTATATATTTTAGATATTAACCCCTTATCAGATATATGATTTGCAAATATATTCTCCCAGTCCATATGTGGCTATTTTGGTCTGTTAATCATTTCCTTTGCTGTACAAAAGCCTTTTAGTTTGATGCAATCCCATTTGTTTATTTGACTATTATTGCCTGTGGTTTGGGAGTCCTATCCAAAAAAATCATTATCCAGACCAATGTCAAGAAGCTGTTTTCCTATGTTTTATTCAAGAAATTTTATGGTTTCAGGTATTATTTTTAAATCTTTAATCCATTTTGAGTTCATGTTTGTATATGGTGTGAGGTAAGGATCCAATTTTATTCATCTGCATGTGGATATTTGGTTTTCCCAACACCATTTATTGAAGAGACTGTCCTTTCCATACTCTGTATTCTTGGAATCCTTGTCAAATACCAGTTGATCATAGATGTGTGGATTTATTTCTGTGCTCTCTATTTTAGTCCACTAGTCTATATGTCTGCTTTTATACCAGTACCATATTGTTTTGATTACTATAGCTTTGTAATATATTTTGAAATCAAGGAGTGTGACACCTCCAACTTTGTTTTTCTTGCTCAAGATAGCTAACTGGCATTTTAATTTATATTTTCCAGCTTAATTTCTGGTGCATAGGAATGCAATAAGTGTTCATGTATAGTCATTAAATTCAGCTATGTTGATGAACTCCCTTATTTCTTTTAATAATTTGTTAGTACAAGCTTTGGGTTTTATATGTCAATAATAGAACATATACAAAAAATGACATTTTTGTTTCTTCGTTTTAATCTTCATATCTTTTACTCTATATTTTTTTTCTTACAATGGCAATGGTAATCTTGTCTTATACCTGAAATAAAACGAAAGTTTCTAAAATCCTGCCATTCAAAATGTGTGCTTTCGGCTTATGCTAGATTTTTTTGTCATGTAAAGAAAACTCTAGTTTCTATTTTGATAAGAATTTTTATCATGAGTAGATATTGAATTTCATCAAAGGCTTTTCCTGTATATATTAGTATGGCCTTATATATTATATTTTTTCTTTTTAACAAATTAATGTAATAGAAAGATATCTCTAGACACTTATGTCTTCCTGGGATAAATTCAGCTTTATGATGTGTTATCTTTTTCCGTTCATAGACTTTATTCATTAACATTTTGCTTAGAAATTTTACATCTTTGTAGAGTGAAATAGGACTTTAATTTTTTCTCATGTGGACATCGAGTTGCTATTGGATTCAAAGAATGAGTAAGGATACATTTTCTCTTTTCCCCATTCCATGGAATAGTTTGTATAAGATTGCAATAATATATTCTTTAAGAATTTGTTATATACCATTTGATCCAGCAATCCATTACTGGACAACTATCCAAAAGAACAAAAGACATTCTATAAAAAAGACAACTGCTCTAGAATCTCTACAGCAGCACAATTCACAATTGAAAGATGTGGAAACAGCCCAAGTGCCCATCAATGCATCAGTGGATTAATAAAATGTGGCATATGTATACCATGGAGTTCTACTCAGCCACAAAAAACAATAGTGATCCAGCACCTCTTGTATTATCCTGGATAGAGCTGGAACCCATTCTACTAAGTGAAGTATCACAAGAATGGAAAAACAAACACCACATATACTTATCATCAAATTGGTATTAACTGATGAACATTTACATGCACATATAGTAATAACATTCATCGGGTGCTGGACAGATGGGAGGGGGAGGAGGAGATGGGTATATACACATCTAATGGGTGCGGTGCACACCTTTGAGGGGATGGACACACTTGAAGCTCTGACTCAGGTGGGGCAAGGGAAATATGCATAACCTAAACATTTTTACCCCCATAATATGTTGAAATAAAAAAAATTTTAAAATAATAATAATAATGATAAAGAATTTGTTATAATCAACCTGTAAAAACTGTCTCAAGTTTTTACCTTAGTAGAAAATTTCTAACTTCATAGTCAATTTCATGAATGGTTGTAATATTCAGGTTGTCTATTTCTTTTTAATGAATTATAATAGATTACATGTTTGTCCATTTTACCTTCCTAATGTTAACTTTATTTTGCCTAATATTTTCTTGCTAAAATTCAACGAAGATTTTTTAATTTTTTTCCAAAGAATCAACTTTAGGTTTTTATTTCAACATTTTCTATTTCTAAATATTACACCTGGTTCTTTTTAGAATCTCCCTATTTATCTTTATAGTGTCTTTTGTTCATTTTATGTCATTATTTATTTCTTTAAACATTTCATTCATAGTTACTTTGTCTTTTCTGTTTCAAGGGCATTTTTTCCTAAGAGAGACTATCTTAATTCTTCTCTCCTTACAGTTAAATAATATTCTGGCCATATAAAAATTTCAGGACGTACAGTTTTTTCTCTCAGTGATCAGGAGATGATTTACAACTGATTTAGAACATCCAGTGTTACAAATGAGCAATCAGTTTCTAGATTATTTTTTTCTTTGTAGATAACTTAGTATTTCTCTATTGACTTTTGTAAGATTTTTTCTGTATCCTTAGAATTAATAAATATTATAAAAATGCATTTGGACAAATTCATTTTTTCATCATTCCTGACAGAAATTTGGTAAGTCTTTTCACTCTATAGATCCAAATCTCTATTTAGCTCAGGAATTTTTTTCTTTTAAGTAATGCATATCTCTTGCCTATTCTTTACTTTCCTTTGTGAATGATTCACATGTTAGATTCCTGAGACTATCTGAAACCAAATCTTTCATCTTTTCTCTCATAGTTGTTATTTCCCTTGCTTTTATTCTGGACTTTGAGATTATTTATGTCCTTTAACCTTAAAGTTTTCAGTGCAGCTCTCAATAACGAAAATACGTTCCCTCAATTCATCTACTGAATTGATTTGGAAAATCATGGTTTTAAATCCAGAAAAAAATATTTTGTGTACTGTCTTTGTAACTCCTTAAAAGCTGGAGAATTTTTTCCCCAAAATTTATAATCTGCCTACAAAATCAATTCTGTTATACTCAATGTCCTATTTGTTTTCATTGATAAGCGTTTCTCCAGCTGTTGGATCTACTTAAATGAAATGTGCTATTCTTTACCTGATCATCACAGATGACAAAAAGCTAAGTGGTTTGTATCCCAGTATGCCTGTAATGTAGAACTAGGTGTGGCTCCTGCTGATGTACCCAGAGGAACCCTCCAGTTTCCAAATCTTCAAGTCTACCAGGCTAAAAGACAGGAATGACTTAGTCCACTTCAGCTCTTTCTTACCCTCTGGGTGATCAGGAAGACTCAACATTAAGCTCACGCACACTTAGCTAATGGAAATCTCTTCCTAGTCTGGTACTTTCTAGAACTTCTCTGAGAACTCCAAACAAAGTGTCAAACAAAAGCTCTGCACAGTTCTTTCCACCCAGACACCAAGTGAGGCCAAGGCCTTACTTGTACCCAACTACCTGCAGGCCCCCTACTGTTGTATTTTTGCATTATTTTCAACTACTCACTCTTCATGTAGCTATTTATGGGATAAAGGGGAACATTTGAGAGCTGGACTTATAAGACCATCTAAAAACAGCATTTTTTTCTAGAAGTAAGTTTGTTGTTATTGTATTTTCTCTATGAAATATTTCCCATGGACCTCAGGATTAGAATTACATTGATGTGTTTCTCCTCTATATATTGCTTCTGTAAGAACCTCAATTGTGGGTTATTACAATTGCCAGGACTACTATTTGGTAATGTGGCTTTTACGGAGTTTTGTGTAAATTAAATACTTTAGTCTTCAAAATCTTAGATTTTGATAGAATGGAGTTACAACCAGAACCTTCATGTCTTTTAAGTAAAGCACACATAAATGAAAGAGAAAAAATACTTTCCCCTATTAAAAGCATTGCCTTGACTCTATTCTAGCAGTTGTGTTTTCTGACAGCCTTCTTCCTATGTCCCCTTCTAAGCTCGAAACAGCCTGGAATATCTCTCCCTGCACAAGGGAGGCTTTATTATTGGTGTTATGTAGTGCCTGGGTTCCTCATTTATGTCTAGCATCAATAGATCAGAAAAATACCCCAAATTATATTACTCTTATATATCAGTAAGAAGAAAGGTGAAATATTCTAAGACAAAATGTAAGTTAATATCATATGGCTTATTTTATAAATAATTAAATGCAAACTAGGGTAATTAACATTGTTCCATCCCTCTGTATATATAATTCTAATCCTCAGTATTTATATGGCAAGCCTCAATTATCCCTCTCATATTCTGATTGAAGCCACCCTTGGAAAGACAAGCATCCTCAGGCACCCTCTATGCTTTTGGGGGTAGGAAATAGAACATATACTCTCTCAGCTATCCTAGCCTAGGGTTCTTATAATAATTGGTGTTTGCTATGCCCTTCCACAACAATTTATTACAGGCTCAAATAACTTCCTGCCAGGTTTTGGTCTGAATTTAAACTCCAGCCTATGAACATTTACCAGCCCCACTTCCAAAACTTCAATCGCTTGGACTAGATAGTGTCTCCAGAGGCACAGAGCTGAAAAATTTCTGGTGCTATCAGTGTTACTTCAAAAACTAATTCTCATTCCACAGAATAAAATATTTATTCCCTAGAGGAGCTAAGGATGCTTAAGAGCATCTTTAAATTGTCTGCCCATTATCACCTCTGAATGCTTCTACTTATTCCATTAGACAGTTCAGTGACTAAAACCAGAGGTTTTTATCCCCAAGTGAAAAGTCCTACATTTGATCTAAAATAACAAATATACTAGAGTGCAGAAAATGACATTCTGAAATTGACCAAAGGTTTTTATTTAAAATCAGAGCACTTAGAGCATTTCTAAAAATTTACTTTACTTTAAAAATTTACAGTACTAAAAATTTATCTTTTATAAATATATTCTCTGCATCAATGTACTTCAAGACATATCAGTAGTTACGGTTCTAACTAATAAACTTGGTTTTCATACAGCTATGGTTTTACCTAACTTATAGCTCAAAAATAAATCATGATTTTTCTTTTTGGCACTAGGAAAGAAAAATCACATCTCCCTTTTACTTACCCATGGGTTCCATCACTGGGCCATACCTACTTATTTCCCCTGTAGTGCTGGATAGTCCTATTTGTTAAAAAAAAAAAAAAATACAGTAATTCGTCTATTTTTAAGCTTTGAAGGTTCTGCTAGAAGAGTTTGTTTTTTTTTTTTTACTTGCCACTTGACTAATTAAATGTTTAAAATCAGTGCCTACTGGAGAGAGACTGGAGAGATATATACACACATATATACATATATATATAATAAATAATTGTTTATGAGGAACATAGCAAGATAATACTCCACACTTTTCTGAACACTACTCCAAAGTCATGCTATTCAGGAGTTTAAGACCTTCCTGTGGTTCTGTGGTTATTCATTGATAAATAAAAAATAAGTCAGGAAAAAAAACCACCTTCGTTGATGGAGGAAAATGTGCTGGCAAGAATTCTGGAGCAGCAAGACAGAGTGATGACACAATGATAATAATTCATCATTACCTGGAGAACAAGGAACCCTCATGAGGCCAGCTGAATGGCTTCAACTCAGCAGGTGCAGACAGAGCAAACACAGTTTCTTTCTCCAGCATGGAATCATATTTTTTTTTGCAATATCCTACATGGTATTGTTGCTAAAGCTTTCACGATGGCAGGCAAAGAGACGTCAGCACTCTGCCTATGGAGAGTCTAATAAGACATCATGACCAATATCTCCTGCAGTGGAGCACCCATCCTGAATCTGCCCCCAGCAGATACGAAATTTGGGGCAATTCACTCAGCCTACATATATGAGCTCTATGGCAATATTAATTCAGAACAATTTCAATCATGACTTTTTGACAAAATAGCAGACTAGGGAGCAAAAGAACAGAGAATCAGGATCAGATCACTCTTTAATAGAAAAACAGAAGCTCAGAACTTCAAATATGCTCCCCAAATGCCTATTCTACTCACTCTACTCAGATGACTGTTTCACAATAATTTATTTCTCCTCAATATTCCAACATCTTCTCCCAAAAAAATTCTAGCAGCAAAAACAGAAACACTCAGAAGATAACCTCCTCCCCCTAATCCACCAAATCCACCAAGATCAAGCATCTGCATATACGTTCACTGCCTCCGTCCTAATGATGAACAAACAGCCTTTCTCCTAGAAGAAGTCAATTCCTCTACCTGTGTTCTGGATCCCAGCTTCGCTCGCCTAATCAAGAACTTGCTCCTGACATTTCCTAAGCCATCTCCCCAGGGATCAAGTTCTCTCTGTTGACTGGAGCATCCTTATGACAGAGCAAACATGTGACATCTCCCATCCTTTAAAAATCCTCTTGCCATTCCCTTTACCTCAACTTTGAACACATTTCACTGCTCCCTTTAATAGCAAAAAGAAATAAAACGATATTTATCTTCATTGCCTCCATTTTTTTTATCACCCCCACTCTTTCTTGATCTCCATTTCAGGCTTTTATCTCTGTCAATCCACTGAAGCTAATCTTGTTCTTGGTCAATAACAAATAAATACCAGGTTAGGAAGAACCCCAACTCCCCCTAGCCCATGTTAAAAAGAGTAGCTCTGTGAAGACTACGATTGTGCTTATATATCATTGGTTATTGTCTACAATGAAAAAAAGGAAGTTCCAAGGAGCATCTTACAATATAACTTTTATCCAATAACTGAGTTTAGGAGATAAGACAGTGCACTACAAGTATAAATGGATACATTTTATCTTTTCTTTTCCAATTGCCTGATCTTTCGGAGTTTCTCCTATCTAGTCTTTTAACATGAGAAAGTAGCAAGAATACTGAGCAAGTAATTAGAAGAGTTATCTTTATATTCTGGCTCCACCAGTTATTGCATCCTTGACATTAGACAAGTCACTGTGGTTAAAAGCTTTGGGTGTTTAATTTAAAAACAAGGAGAGTGACTCCCACTCTGGGTGTAATGCAACCCAGAGATGTGTTGCCTTTATAGGCAATAAGGCCCGACAAGGTGATAGAAATTCTATTTGTGAGTCTCTCGGTTCTGCAGAAACAGTGACAATTTCTTATCTGCTCATCTTGCACCTGTGACTTTGTTTAAATGTAAATTTCCTGCAGTCCTCCTGACATTATAAATGTCAGATGAACTAAAACATGGAGACAATTATCCAGATAAAATTTAGAATACCAGGACACTTGTGCTTGACAGTTCCAGAGAGTGGCAGTAAATAATATTACAGAGGTGTTCAGAAGCCAGATCATGTAGGATCCTGTAGATCATGCTAAAGACTTTGAAACCATTCTGTGCGTGATGGAAAGTTTGGGGGTCCTGATAGCAAAAAATGACATGATAAGATTTCTGTTTTAAAAGGATAATGCTGGAGAATATGAAGTTAGTCCCCAAAGATGGGTCCCAATGGACCATGCTCTTCAGAATTCATATTCTTGTGCAGTCTTCTCCTACCACAATGGATCTGGGATGTTCTTTGATGTATATGAACCAATAAAATGTGACACAAATGATGCTATACTAGTTACATGTTCAGCTTTAAGGAAGACTTTCGGATCGTGCTTCCTCTTTCCTGGAACACTGACTTTGGGAGCCTTTAGTTACCAGGCAAGAAGCCTGACTACTCTGCTGAAGGATCACATGGCCTTGGGTCATAGGTCTTGGGACTATATGGAGAGAGAGGAGTTCAGCTTTCCAAGTGTCCCAGTCACCTAGTGATGTAATAATTTCAGGTATGAGATTTAAGCTGATTCTGTATGCTGCAACTTTACTGAATTTGTTTATCAAATGGAGTCTTTAAGTTCTTCTGGCTATACGATCATATCACCTGCAAACAGAATAATTTGACTTCTTTCTTTTCAATTTCAACGATCTTTATTTCTTTCTCTTGTCTAATTGCTTTAGCTAGGATTTTCAGTACTACAGTTAATCACAGTGGTAAAAGTGGGCATCCTTTTCTTGTTCCAGATCTTAGAGGTAAGGCTTTTGGTTCTTACTTGTTCTGTATAATTCTAGCTGTGGGTCTGGTTTTTATCATGTTAAAGTATGATCCTACTATACCAACTTTTTTGAGAGTTTTTATCATGAAGAGATGCTAAATTTTATCTAATATCTTTTCGGCACCAATTGAAATGATCATCTGTTTCTTGTCATTCGTTCTGTTGATACGATGTACCACATTTATTGATTTGCATGTGGCATGTGTTGAACCATCCTTGCATCTCTGGGATGAATTCCACTTGGTCATGATGAATCTTATTTTTTTTTTTTTTTTGGTAGCTGGTGCCACTCCTGCAAAATAAAGAGAAAATAGGATCTCTACCCAAAATAAGTTTGAAAAATAGCTGAAGGAATAAGAAATAGAGACATAGTAACATAAGAAGAAAGCAAGAAATAGCCACAAACGCAAAATAACAAAAGTAAGGGTGAGTGTGCGAAAGACTTCTTAAAAAGTTTATTACCTCACATTGGAAGGTCTCAAATTATTACTGGCCCCAGGCAAAGGCTGCCTCTCACATCACAAACAAACATAGATTCTTCTCAATTGTTATTGAAACAGTTATTCCTTACAAATAGTCGAGGGAAGTTATACAGTTATTCCTTTAGTGAATTTCTGAGCCCTTTATTTGATCTAAATATTATATTATCAATATGGTTCACACTAATGAGTGCTGACTACCAAATATACAGCCAACCCTTAAACAGCACAGTTTGAATTGCATGGGTCTACTTATATACAGATTTTTTCAATAGACATATTAGAAAATTACTTTGGAGATTTGAGACAATTTGAAAAAATTTTCTGATAAACCATATAGCCTAAAAATAGCAAAAAAAATGAGAAAAAGGTATGATATGAATGCATAAAATATATATAGATATTAGTCTAATTTATCACTTACTACCATAAAATATACCTTGTGAATATATTGTGAAAAGTTAAAATTTATCAAAATTGACTCACAAACACTTATAGGCTGTACATGGTGCCATTTGCAGTTGAGAGAAATTTAAATAAACTTAAAGATGCAGCATTAAATCATAATCACATAAAATTAACAGTAGTACATACTGTACTACTGCAATAATTTCATAGCCACCTCTTGTTGCTATTTTGGTGACCTCACGTGTTCTAAGTATCCTTAAAATTTTGTGACACTAATCATCTCCAGTTCATCTCTCCAGTAAATTACTTATCATAGTAAAAAGTGACCCCTTGTAGTTCTCACATAATTTTCATTGCATTTAGTGTAATACTGTAACCTTTGAATGACACCATGGGACCCATATGAAGTGTCACTAATGATGCTGGAAGTGCTTCTAAGAAGCAAAGAAAAGTCATGATATTACAAGAAAAAGTTGAATTTCTTGATATGTACTGTAAATTGAGGTCTACATCTGTAAGTGCCCACCATTTCAGACAGACAATATATCCTTTAAACTTATAGTATTAATAAATACAGAACAGTACTGTAAATGTATTTTCTCTTCCTTATAATTTTCTTAATATCATTTTATTTTCTCTAGTGTACTTTATTGTAAGAATACAGTATATAACACATATAAGATACCCCCAAAATATATGTTAATTGAATGTTATGTTATCAGTATGTCTTTCAGTCAACAGTAGGCTATTAGTAGTTAAGTTTTGAAAAAGTCAAAAGTTATATGCCAATTTTTGACTGCGTGAGACATTGGTGCCCCAACACCCTGGTTGTTCAAGGGTCAACTGTACCTCAAAATTTGCCTCATCTTACAGACAAAATCATGGGTCAGGTATTTAAGATTAAAGGTCAGAGAGAGAATCCTAAAAAGTTTCATTATTAGTTTCAGAAGTCTAATAACACAGGATGTCTTACAGACAACGAGAGCAACCTCTTCTATAGAATCTCAGCCAATGTTACTAAATATAAGAAGTTATAGAAATGAAATGGTGTAAACTTCCAAAGCAGCACACCCATAGATATATTGATTTGGAAACAGACTGGCACCTTGTTCATCCATCAACAGCGAGGTGACTTGACTGTCCATTTTGTAAGAGCCACGGGAAAAAGCTATCTCTGGTCTCAGTGGCAGAAAGAGCTGTGCTTCTACAGAGCAACTAATTATTGGGTCCAGTGAAACACATAATTGCATATTTCTTTTCTAGCAAGTGTATAATATTTCATGGTTGTGAAAGTTAATTTCATATCAACTGATCTGGGCCACAGCATCCAGAGATGTAGTCAAATATTATTCTGGATATTTCAGTGAGGGTAGTTTTGAATGGGATTAACATTTAAATTGGTGGATTTTGAGTAAGGCACATTGCCTTCTATAATGTAAGTGGGACTTATCCAAGCACAGCCAAGGAAACTATCATTAGAGCAAACAGAC
>CAUYSK010012142.1:0-85438 GCA_963575035.1 Avahi laniger | reverse complement strand
AAAGATCACTGAATCAGATTTGAACGTGTTGCATTTGAGAGGGCACTGAGACTTCCAGATGTGGTGTATAAGAAATGGTGTGTTTTAGGGCCGGGAGCGGTGGCTCACGCCTGTAATCCTAGCTCTCTGGGAGGCCGAGGCGGGCGGATTGTTTGAGCTCAGGAGTTCGACACCAGCCTGGGCAAAAGCGAGACCCCATCTCTACTAAAATTAGAAAGAAATTAATTGGACAACTAAAAATATATAGAAAAAACTAGCCGGGCATGGTGGCGCATGCCTGTAGTCCCAGCTACTCGGGAGGCTGAGGCAGGAGGATCGCTTGAGCCCAGGAGTCTGAGGTTGCTGTGAGCTAGGCTGACGCCACGGCACTCGCTCTAGCCAGGGCAACAAAGTGAGACTCTGTCTCAAAAAAAAAAAAAAATATGAGATGTGAAGCAACAGAAAATAATAACCCATACACTGGAAAAAAAATAGTCAACAGAAACTATCTGTGACAATGACCAGATATTATATTTAATAGGCAAATACTTTGAAGTAGCTATTATAAATATGTTCAAAGAACTAAACAAAATTATGAATAAAGAAGCAAAAAAAGATAGCATGACAATGTCAAATCAAATAAAGATCAATAAAGAGATAAAATTATTAAAAAGAAACAAATGAAAACTATGAAGTTGAAAAGTATAATCACTGAAACGAAAAAAAGAAAACCTAGTGTATTAGTTTCCCAGGGCTGCTATAACAAAGTACCACAAACTGGGTGGCCTAAAGCAACAGAAATTTATTGTCTCACAATTCTGTAGGCTAGAAGTCTGAAATAAAGGTTTTGGCAAGGCCATACTCCTTTTGAAGCCTCTGGGCGGGAGTGGGCGGAAATCTTTCCTTGCCTCTTCCAGCTTCTAGTAGCTTCAGGCATTTCTTAGCTTGTGGCAGCATTACTCCAATCTCTGCCTCCATCTTCATATGGCTGTCTTCCCTCTTTGTATCTGTATCCAAATTTTCCTCTTCTTATAAGGATACCAATCATATTAGATTATTGGTCCATTCTATTCCAGTATGCCATTACCCTAACTAACTACATCTGCAAATGACCCCATCCCAAGTAAGGTCACATTCTGAGGTGCTAGGGATTACAATTCCAACATATTATTTCAGCGGACCATGATTCAGTTTATAACAATTGGTAAATGTCAAAATGTAATCATAAAAGACAGTAGAAATGCCCATTTCCTCTAGGGCTGCAATCCCCCTTGACCTGACTTGTGGAGCAGAGGTACCATGCCAGGAGAGGCATGCCAAGGAGATCTGGAACTGCTGCCTTTTCCTCCAGTAAGTGTTAAGCTCCTAAAGTGGGGGTGTTACTCAGAAGAATGCCATTGTCTTTGACCCCAGCACCAGAGCTGTATCTCATTTCCTCTTCTTTCTTATCTTACCTGGTTTAAAAAGCAATTATATAAGACAATATATATATAATGTATTGTTGGGTCTGTAACATATAGACACATTATATATTTAACAAAAAGACCACAGAAGAGGTGGATAGAGGCAAGGCTATATTGGACCAAGGAAAAGACTCAAGATGGAAACTCAGATCCATAGGAACAAATGAAGAGAACCAGAAATGTATTGATTTTAGGGTTACAAACAAATTTTAGCAAGTAGACCAATTTGCAAATATGAAATCTATGAATAATGAGGATAGACTATATATAGGAGTAACATTTCTATGTAACACTAGTATTAAGTTAGTAAAAATCTGAAGCTTATTCTGATAAGTTAATCTGTATGTGGTAAACCCTAGAGCAACAACTAATAAAATAAATTTTAAAATACAGTGTAAAATTCATTTTAAAAGATCAAAATGATACAACAGAAAATATTCATTTAATGCAAAAGAAAGCAGTAAAGGAGGAATAGATGATAAAAAGACATCAGACACATAAAAAACAATAAATAAAATGGCAAGTGTAAACCCAACTATATCAATAATAATATTAAATGTAAATGGATTAAACAATCCAATCAAGAGGTAGAGACTGCCCCATAGAATTTAAAAAATAGTATAACAGTATAACTATATGCTGTCTACAAGAGACACTCTTTAAATTCAAAGATACAAAGATATTGAAAGCAAAAGGATGGAAAAGATATACATGCAAAGAGCAACCTCAATAAAGCTGGAGTGGTTATATTACTATCAGACAAAATATACTTTAAAACAAAAAAAGTTACTAGAGATATGGAGAGACATTTTATAATACTAAAAGGATCAATATAATCAGGGAAGATATAACAACTATAAACATATATGCAACTAAAAACAAAGCAAAATACACAAAACAAAAATTGACAGAAATAAAAGAAGAATGGGCAATTTAACAATAACAGAGACTTTAGTACCCCACTTTCAATAATGGACAGAACTAAGCAGATCAACTTTATACCTCAAGAAACCAGGATAAGAAGAAGAAAGAAACTAAACCCAAAACTAGCAGAAGGAAGAAAGAGCAGAGGTAAATGAAGTAAAGAAACCATACAGAGAATCAATGATACCAACAGCTGGTTATTTGACTAGACTAACAAAATTGACAAACCCTTAGGTAGACTGACCATAAAAAAAGAGAGAGGACTAAGTTACTAAAATCAGAAATGAAAGTTGGACATTACCACCAACCTTACAGAAACAAAAAAGATAAAAGAATACTATGAACAATTGTATGCCAACAAATGAGATAACCTAGATGAAATGGACAAATTCCTCGAAATGTACTACCAAAACTGACTCAAGAAATAAAAAATCTGAATAGACCCATAACAAGTAAAGACATTGATCAAAACAGTAATCAAAAAAATCTCCCTATAAAGAAAAGTCCAGGATCACATGGCCACACTACTGAATTCTACCAGATATCTAAGGAAGAATTAATACCAATTTTTCTCAAACTCTTCAACACTTCCTAACTTATTCTATGAGGCCAGCATTACCCTGATATCAAAGTCAAAGACATCATAAGAAAAAAAACCTACAGCTCAATATACTACACTAATAGAGTCAAGAAAAAAGACCACATTATCATTTGAAATGATGTAGAAAAGAAAAACATTTGACAAAATTCACACCTTTCCTGATAAAAACGCTCAACAAATGAAGAATAGAAGAGAATTTCCAAAACATGATGAGGGGCATATATGAAAAACCCAAAGCTAAGATACCCAATGGTAAAAAACTGAAAACCTTCCTCCTTAGATCAGGGACAGAACAAGGATGCACTCTCTTGCCACTTTTATTCAACATCATACTAGAAGTTCTAGCCAGAGCACTCAGGCAAAAATAAATAAAATGAAATGAAATAGAAAAGAAGGGAGGAAGGAAAGATTCATCCAAATAGTTAAGGAAGAAATAATAAAGGTATCTCTATTCACAGATGACATGGTCTTATATATACAAAATCCTTAAAAACCTACAAAAAAATTAGAGCTAATAAATGAATTCACCAAAGTTGCAGGGTACAACATCAACATACCAAAATCAATTATATTTCTATACATGAGCAATGAACAATGTAAAAATGAAATAGAGAAAACAATTCTACTTATAAGATCATCAAAAAGAATATTTATGAATAAATTTAACCAAGGAGATATAAGATTTATACAAAAATCACAGAAAGCTGTTGAAAGAAATTAAAGAAGTCTAAAAAAATGGAAATACAGTCTAAGTTCATCGATTGGAAGACTTAACATTGTTAAGTTGTCAATACTACCCAAAGCAATCTTCAAATTCAATGTAATTCCTATTCAAATCCCAATGGCCTTTTTTTGCATAAATGGAAGACCTAATCCTAAAATTCAGATCGTCTTCCAATGGACCCCAAGTAGACAAATTGCTCTTGGAAAAGAATAGCCAAGTTGGAGGACACACACTTCTGAATTTCTAGTTATACTATTAATACAAAGCTACAGTAATCAAAACCATATGGTACTGGCATAAAGACAGACATGTAGACAAATGGAATAAAACTGACAGTCCAGAAATAAACTCATACATTTATAGACAATTGATTTTCAACAAGAGTGCAAATGTCATTCAATGGGAAAAGAACAGTCTCTTCAACAAACAGTTCTTGAACAACTGCATACCCACATTCAAAAGGATAAAGTTAGAGTCCTGTCTTACACTAATATAAGAAAAATGGATGAAAGACCAAAATATAAGAGCTAAATCTATAAAATTCTTAGAAGAAAACATAGTGGTCGATCATCATGACCTTGAATTTGGCAATGGTTTCTTAGATATGACATCAAAAGCATAAGCAACAAAAGAAATAAGTAGTAGATATAAATTTAACTTCATAAAAATTTAAAACTTTTGTGCATTAACAGACACCATTAAGAAAGTGAAAGGAAAATGCACAGAATGGGATAAAATATTTGTAAATCAGATATCTGATAAGAGTCTAGTATCCAGAATATATAAAAAATAATTACAACTCAACCATAAAAAGACAAATCACCCAATTATAAATGGGCAGATGATTTGAATAGATATTTCTCCACAGAAAATATACAAATGGCCAACTAACACATCAAAAGATATTTAACATAGGGAAATGCAAATTAAAAGTACAATAAAATACTGCTTCAGCCCACTGGGACACTTGATAACAAGTGTTGATAAGGATATGGAGATGGTACAGCCATTTTGGAAAATAGTCTGGCAGTTCCTCAAAAGGTTAAACGTAGAGTTACTACATGACCCAGAAATTCCACTCTTAGGCTCCAAAAGAATTGGTAACTTGTCAATTTAAAGGTCTATCAACTGATGAATGAATAAACCTACAAAATGTGGTGTATCCAAAGAATTGAGTATCTTTTAGCAAAAAAAAAGGAATGCTATATTGATACATCTTACAACATGGATAACTCTCAAAAAACCTTACGCTAAGTTAAAGAAGCTATTTATAAAAGAAGACATATTGTATAATATCATTTACATGAAATGTGTAGAATAGGAAAATCCATAGAGACAGAAAGATTAGTTGTTGCCTAGTACTGGGGAGTGGGGGAGTAAGGGAGGCTGCAAGATTGAGGGTCACGGCTAAAATGTACAATGTTTATTTTTGGGGTGATGAAAATGTTCTAAAATTGATTGTAGTGAGATTGCACAACTCTTTAAATATAGCAAAAACCATGGAATTGCACGCTTTAAATGGGTAACTTTATGGTATATAAATTATATCTCAATAAAGCTGTTAAAATATTTTAATTAAAACCAGACCACATTCTTGGTATAAATCCATTTCAGAAATATACTAGCCTTGACTCTTACTCTTGTACAGGTAACAAATATTTATGGATTAAATCTGTTCACAGCAAGTGGTCCCTCTCTAGGGGCTGCCCTTGGCCGACATCAACCTTGAAGAGGTGAACAGAGCTGTCCCGTGGGCACAGCTGACAGGCTGTGGCTGCATGGTGTAGCATAGTGGGCAGGTGAGAGCCCAGGTAAGCAGGGGTTCCATCTCCACCCTCTTCCCAATCCTCTGGAGACTTCTAGACCCCTCGATGCTAGAACTGAAGCCCTGAGTTTTCTTTTCCATCCTTGACCAACTTATTCTCCATGGTGGCAGGTTCTAGTCCGGTGGTTATCTAACTCCTGTATTTCCCCTTTTTTTCTCCTTTGTCCAGTCCCTGGATTAGTTTGTAACTAATTTGTAACTGCCAGCCTTCAGACTCTCTACAGCTGGGGTCACTTGCAGTTAGGAGACCTGGGCTCCAATTTACTTCCTAGCTATGTCCTTAGCAGGTCACATAACTTCTCTGAGCCTCAGTTTCCTCATCTATAAAGTGAAAATAACAATTCCTACTTATAAGATTGTTTTGAAGAGATAATATATTTGAAAGTGTCTGCTGAATTGAATCCAACATCTTGTCCCATGTCAAGTGAAGCCATTCAGTGTACCAGATAACACCAACTAACTGCCTTTGGGCAGAAATTAGCAAACAAAGAAAGAGGCAGAGAGCAGAGAAAGGGCTGGATTATATTCCCAGGCTCATGTCTATGTGTAGGGCACCCAGGAATGTTGCTACCCAATTCCCCACTGTGTAGTTTTAGAGCAGCCCAATGAATGATTGCATGCAAAATAATGTGCCCCCCACACACTCATCCCCATTGCTGCCGAGCAATGGCCCATCTCAGCCACATGAATGGTGGACGAAGCGAGCCAGCAACTGTTGTGCCCTGCATGACCTTCTCCCAGGACCAAGGACCTTTATTGTTCCCAGCCACACAGTGAGCTGGAAAGGAAGGCTTTCATAGGGAAATGACTGCCAGGCCACCAAGATTGGCTATCAGTTCTGGTTTGGGTTGGCTGGTTCTTGAGCCAGCAGGCATCCTGGCTAAGTCTGTTTGGCTACCTGGGGTCTCAGATCAAGGTGGGGTGGAAAGGAAGTTGAAAACACTCAATTACAGTGAGACTCTGGGGATTAACTGATTTGCAGTTCTCTGTGCTCTCTGGGGACGTACTCAGGGAGCCTTCTGGCCCTAAATCTGCTGGAATGCAGCCTGCCCTCACTCCCCACCCCCACCACACAAACATTCCTGAGCCACTGCAGAAACCCCTTCCCTATTCAAGATCAGCTCGAATGTCACCTCTAGCAGGAAGTTTTCTCTAGAGCCCCTTCCCCCCACCAGATGTGAGCGCCCTTCCTCCCAAGCTCTCTGAGCTGAGCTCTTCATTGTTGTTCATCTCTCAAGGCATTTATCACATTCTGTCAGGTGTAAGGGTTATTTATGTGCTTGTGCTTCCTTATCCCTCCTTCTCTACTAGAGTCGGGGACAGAGGCCAATTCAGCTTTGTACTCCCCACAGTGCCTGACACGGAGTTAGAGTTCATTCAGCCAGCCAGCAGATATTTACTGAGCACCTACTCTGGGTACTTACTGAGTACTCAGGAGGTAAACACCCTGGGCCTGCTCAGAACCCTGTTACCACCTCAAATTCCTCGTGGAGGGCACTCCTTTTGCACCTTAGCCTGGGGAATGGCAGGAGAGCAGGCAGACAGGGGGTCTCTGAAAAGGGGGAAAGTAACTGGCCCTCCTCCCTTCCTCCAGGGAGTTATAAAAGATGTAGCTATTGGGGCACGTGCTTGTTCCATCATGACTGTGTGTAGCTCAGCTCAGCACTGCCCCAATCCAGCCCATACCACATCCCCTTGGAGGACTGTACCCCAGAGCAACCCATGAGGCACACAGTGCCAGGTAGAGTTCCCTCCTAATCCAAAGATTTCCACCCTTTCCCGCTGACCTTGTGCTCCCACCACCGGGAGTTACTGAACATTTGCCTGTACCTGGTACCTACCAGGAAGCTGAATACAATGAATGATGTGCCCAGAAAGCTTCTGCTTTCTGGAAACCTCCAGTCTAAGAAAACTTAAGGCTCCCGTTCTGTGGCCTGATTTGGTGATTTAGCAGGGCAAGGGAGCCTACTCTTTTGCCCCCTTATTCCCATCAGATGACTGAGGAGGTGAGCTATGGTCTCCAGATTGGGCCAGGAGGAAAGCGGAACTATTTCCAGGCTGCAAGGACCCTTGCTCACGTCAGCAACATGGAGAGAACTAAGCCGGTATTATTGAGAATATTATCTCAAAAGCAGTGGATTAGAAGCCAGGGCTGGATTTGCATCCCAGATCAGCTACTTATTAGCTGTGTAACTCTGAGTACATCTTCTCTCCTTTCTGAGCCTCAGTTTCCTCATATGTAAAATGGAGTTAATAATCCACTCAGAAACTTCAGAACCTGACAGCCTCTGAACACCAAGCCAGGACCCTTCCAGAATGTAATTTAGGGCACGAGAAAGCAAAGAAGATAGATTATACTTTTTTATGCTTTTTAAAAATTGCTATTTAGAAAGGTTATACCATAGAAAGGTTCTGTCACCCAGACCGACAGGAGACATTAGAGCTCTTCTTGTCCAGCCATCTCATTTTATTGATGGAAAAACTGAGGCCCAGAGAAGGTAATGTCTGTCTCAGGTCACCCAAACAACACAGGGCCAGAGGAACATCCCTACAACCAGCTCTGCCAAAGCTGGGTTGCATGAAGAGCTGACTTCTGAGGCTCTGCTGGGCTCCAGTACTCAAAATCCAAGGCCACTGCTCCTAAGAGATTTGTAACCTAACAATAACCCATCAACAATAAATCCATGTTCTTTCCTTCACTTACATTGTATAAAAAGACTGAAGGTGACCAATAAGAAGAAACTTTTGGGGGTGATGAAAATGTTCATTATCGTGATTACAGTAATGGTTTCCCAGGGGCATACATGTGACAAAACTCATCAACCTGTATATTTCAAATGTGTGTCATTTAGTAGATGTCAATTTTATCTCAATAATGTAAAAAAAAGAGGAAGGGAGGACCCAAATATTGAGCTGAGAAAGAGCTTAGCAGGGCCCGAGTCTAACGCAGCCTCCAAGTTGCTTTGTTGTTCAAGGTCAGCGTTCCTTCCACCCTGTGTCGTGGATGCACCACAGGCAGCTTTCTTAGAAGTTGTCATATCTGGGGCCTCTGGGAGCTCTGGGGCTCCTCTCCGTGCTCAGGTGCTACAGAGCGTGGGGCCCACGGGGCAAGTTCCTCAGGCTATGTACTGTTCTTTGGTTCACCATGTGGTAATTCCGGGCAAGCCAGGGATAGGCTGAGGACTAACTTCTCTGACTTCATTCTCTCTCAGGATTCACGGGAAACCTGCAGCCTGAATTGAATGAAAACTCAACAAACTTAGGAGTCACTGAAACAGATTAATTTAGTCATTTGAAAGCTTCCCATCACCTCCCTCTACAGCCCTCGTCCCCCAACCCCTGTCATTTTCTCTCCCCTCACAGCTCCTAGAGGGGTACGCATATGTGGTGCCTAAGTTTAGCTTCCAAGTCTCCGAATTGGCTTTTTTTTATTATTTTTTGGCTTCCTAGTTCAATAAATGCTGTTTGGGAATTTACCACGTGCAGGGCTGTGCCCTGTGGAAAGCAAAGATGCCGAAGCCACTTCTCTGCCTTCTGCATAAACTCTCAGTCTTTGACAGGAGATAGGCAGACTTGGACACAAATAACTCCTGTGCTGAGCAAAAAGTAGTACATGCCGTCAAGAATCTCCAAGTGCTATGGTGCTGTGCAAAGAGGGAGCACTCACTTCTGCTCAGGGCATCGGGGGAGCCTTCACGGGGAAGGTGCCATTGAGCTGAGCCCTAAAGGATGGGTCATTTTCCCTTATCCATAAGGAACAGTATTTGGATGGTGTTTCCCATTTTACAAAAGGTCTTTCCTATCATTCTGTCTCATCATCACAACCATTTGTGGGCTATATACAAGGTAGGTGGGCTATATAATTAGCCGCCTTTGAGAGAGAAGTGAACTGATGCTCAGCGAAGATAAGGCTGGTCAGTGCACCATTCAACCTGGGGCTTCGGATTCCAGCTCTGTTGCTACTCCATGAAGCTGCTTAATAGGCAAAGGTGAAAGGAACAAGGAGGCCAGAAAACCAGAAGTGTTTGGGGCATGGTGAGTATTCTGGCTGCCTTTGCTTTCATTTTAGGCCCCCAGTAAACCAAACAAACAACACTAGAGTGACCCTCATCCCCCCCTTCAGCCATGAGTAGATTTCCAGAGAAAGCGCATGGTGACACTTATCCAGGTTAAATAACAAAAGCCACTTCCTTCGGAGCAGCTTGCTTTTCAGCTCTCATAGAAGGGGCAGCAGGGTCAGGGAGCAGAAGGCAGTGAAAGAGAGTAGGAAGATAAAGGGAGGGCCAGGAAGGGAAGTGAGGCTCCAGGCCACATCCTGACAGCCAACCGGGCCCAGCCTGAGGCTCTCCAGAGATGCTCTGGCCAGTTTCCCACTAGGACAAATTCAACTTTAATCAATCTGTTTTCCCCTTAAGCTCATTGTTGTTGCAGACAAAAGAGAAAGCCCCTGTGCTGAGACCTTTTGCTATTTGTCCGAGCAGCAGCAGCAGCAGCAGCACACACCAGGCAGGAAAGGGCAAGCCCCCACAAAGGCAGCGCAAAGCACGCGGGAGTCAGGAAACTTGAGGCAAGTCCTCTTGGCTTCTGCCCCTTTCTTGCTGGGTAATTCTGGGCAAGTTACTGAGCTTCTCTGAGCCTCAGTTTCTTCAGGTGTCAAATGATACCTACTGGGCTAGTGTGAAAATTCAAAGAGCTCAATCAGATTGAAGGTCTAGTGCAGTGCCTGGTTTACAGTGGGAACTGGATAAATGCTAGCTTCTTCAGTTCCTTACTACTGTGCTGCGAAAAGCCTGCCAGGGAGTACCCGCGACACAACGGAGCTAGGAGTACTTTCGCAAGCAGAAGACGACGAGCCTAGCGTGGATTTCTTTAGGGCAAAAAATGTTTATAAACCCTTTTCATGTAATGCTTTGGGAAGATATGGGCTGGGATAGTGTGAAGCAAAAGGAGAAAAAATTTGAAAAATGCTCTTTCTGGAAGGTCCAGGCTAGAGTCGGAAATAAACTATTGAGCTAAAGAGATTCTGAGGTTTAGGTACGTCATTTCTACTTTGAATTTCAACAAGGAAGCCATTAGAGGAAGCTAATAAGGAAATAAAATATAGTTAATAGTCCAGTAATCTGTGCTCAAGGAGGAGCCTATTAGTAGAACTACTCAAAGACGGGACAGAAAAATCTATTTTAGGCTTAGGTTTTCCTTGCTGTCACCAGGGAACATCAGAGATCCAGAAAAGAGAAGACCCCTGGAACCAAATGCTGGTAATTCCTGTCACACAGCCCTCCTGGCAATTGTCTCTCTCTCTCTCTTTTGTTTTTTTAAGAGAGTCTCACTCTGTTGCCCAGGCTGGAGTATAGTGGCATGATCATAGCTCACTGTACCCTCAAATTCCTGGGCTCAAGCAATTGTCCTGCCTCAGCCTCCCAAGTGGCTAAGACTACAGGCATGTGCCACTACCCTTGGCTAATTTTTTTTGTTACTATTATTATTATTTTTTTTGGTAGAGACAGGGTCTCACTATGTTGCCCAGGCTTGTCTCAAACTCCTGGCCTCAAGCAATCCTGCCTCCTTGATCTCCCAAAGTGAGTGAGGCACCACATCCAGCTGCAACGGTCTGTTAAAGGGTTATTCTTAGGGAGGCAGATCATGTAAGGCGGTGTGTCCTAATCTCCTTTGACTTACGGACCCTCTTCCTGATTTTTATCATATCTACGTACTCCCTTAACTATTATTTCATTAATGTTTTTCTTTCAATTTCTTGCTCTTTTACTTGAAGAAACTCTGAATCATTCATGTAAATGGAAAACAACTACCACATGACCTAAATCGAAGGAAGCTATAAAAATAAACACATTGCTACTAAAATAATAATATTCATCTGTGTCCATCCAAAAACAGGGATGTACTCCTACTCCCAGGTGACACAGGCCCACTTTGGGAAGCTGACTCTAGAGATCAAGACCACTTGCCTTGAGGATGCAGACCCGAGGGCACAGCTACCACCCAGACAGGGACCCGCTTGGAGTAGGAGTGCCCCAGTGAACAGCTGATTTGGAATACAGTCTCTTTTGGTCTAGCCGTGGAAGTTCCTCCCAGATAGTAGAAACTTAGATTGGCACCCACCCCCAGAGACAGGCTGGGAGCTGGGCCAGAAGGAAGTTGGGTGAGGGACCAGCCACGATGCCCTGGCTCTTAGGGGTTCTGACTGCATTAACTGTTGGATCTAAAACCTGCACTCAGGAAACCTGTCTATTTGTTATTAATTATAATTTTTGCAATGATTTCTTCCTTGATCTATGTAGTATTTTACAAAGTTCCTGATGAGAATGCCAGATGTCTCAGGAGCCCAAAGAAGGATCTGGGTCTGGTCCCCAGGTGAGTCTACAGACAGCACACTCCAGGCCACCTGGTATAGCGTGCACAGCGGGGATCAGTGAGAGGATCCCAAGAGGAAGATGAAACTGAATAAACACCTGTGCTACGGTCTGAATGTCAGCGTTCTCCCCAAAATTCATATATTGGAACCTAAAACCCAATGTGGTAGTATTAAGAGGTGGGGCCTTTAGGAGAAGATTAAGTCATAAGGACTCAACTCTCACAAATGGAACGATTGCCCTTACAGAAGAAGCTTGAGGGAAGGAGCCTCTTTGCCCCTTCCACCATGTGAGAACACATAGAAGCTGCCATCTATGAGGGACAGGCCCTCATGAGACACCAAATTTGCTGGTGCCTTGATCTTGGACTTTCCAGCCTCCAGAACTGTAATACATTTCTATTGTTCATAAAGTACCCTGTCTATGGTATTTTATTATACACTAAGGACAGTGTCCCTTCTCCAGCTGGAAACCTCCTACTGTACCCTTGTCTGCTAAGAACCTGGAGGGGCTTCCTTTTTCTTCTTACTTTTGTTTTCCATGAGGGTCACTGGCTCTTTACACTCAGATATCAAACAGCAAAGGAATTCCTGGATGACATTTTTAGTGACAAATCCAGGCATTTTGACACTTGCCCTCTCATAGATACATTTTCTATTCTTCATCTTATACTAATGAAGAACAGGCAAGTTTCTAAGAAGGCAGAGAACTGCTTGACAGACAAACAAAATAGGTTTTATTTATTTATTTATTTATTTTTTCATGAAGGGAGGAACGAACTTATCTACTCTTTGTACCAGAAAATAGGTTCAAAGAAATCTGCCACCTCCTGCCCTTTTCTGTTCTCCATTCTGAGTCTTTTTCCCTTCAGGATGGCTGGCTGCCTGTCAGAGTAGAGTGGCACTATATGGGTCAAGGACAACAGAAAACAGAGAATCAAAGAAATCCCAGGGCTTAGGGAAGGCCAGGTCTACAAGCACGGGTGGAAAGTAGAGAGAAGCCGCAGGACTAGCTGGCTGTGGGGTTGCAGCCTTCAAAGCAGGTGGAGAGTCCAGAGGTAACTGACTGCACAACAAAGCCTTCTTTAAGTAAAGGTCATTCTAACCTATAAAACAATGGGCATAGCCAACCTCCAAGAGCACCTGGAAAACATGGCCAATTGCATAGTCTCATAGGTCAAAAACTTACCTGCCTAGCAAAAAAACGCTCAACATCACTAGTCATTAGGGAAATGTAAATCAAAACCACAATGACGGCCGGGCGCGGTGGCTCACGCCTGTAATCCTAGCTCTCTGGGAGGCTGAGGCGGGCGGATTGTTTGAGCTCAGGAGTTCGAAACCAGCCTGAGCAAGAGCGAGACCCCGTCTCTACTAAAATTAGAAAGAAATTAATTGGACAACTAAAAAATATATAGGAAAAAAAAAAATTAACCGGGCATGGTGGTGCATGCCTGTAGTCCCAGCTACTCGGGAGGCTGAGGCAGGAGGATCGCTTGAGCCCAGGAGTTTGAGGTTGCTGTGAGCTAGGATGACACCACGGCATTCTAGCCCGGGCAGCAGTGTGAGACTCTTTCTCAAAAAAAAAAAAAAAAAATAACTAATTATAAAAATAATACATGTTTCTTACTTAAACTGTAGAAAATATAAGCTAAAAGAATTTAAAATATTTCTAGTCTCCTTAGAGGTTAACTACTTTTAATAGTTTGGTCTATATTTCTTTCAGCCTTTTGGTTCATATGTATGTGTATAATTTCTATCTGAAATATTATATGTGTATATTTAAAAATATGATTATACTGTATATACTATTTGTTATCTTTTTTATTTTATATACCTGAACATACACATCCATAATTTCCTTCTGTTTGTCTTAATTATGCCAAACTCAAAACATACAAAAATTCATAAAGAATTTGTATCTGCCACCCAGTTTGAGATACTCTAAGAAACAGTAGAAGAAATAAACATTATCAAATATTACAATTATTCTTGCTGCCAAGTATCCCATTATTTGGATGTGCTATAATTTATGTAACAAATTTCTAATCCCAAACCTTTAAATTGCATCTAGTTTTTCACTATTACAAGCAACTGTCTGTTAGTTGCTAAAAGCCGGGTGTTATGCTAATTAATTCACATAAATTTTGCAATTGATTATCTCAATAAACCCTTGTGAGAATATTAGTTATGGAAACCGAGGCCCAGAAACTTTAACAGTTTAATTTGGTGAACAGAGGTTAGTCCCTCCCTCATTTGTCCTTTGCCCCCACGATTCCCTGATTGGTTAGATGAAGGAAGGCAGATTGGAGGGATCTCTGAGCAGATTCAGTTCTGGAATATTGGGCTCATGGATGGAGTGATTGCTGTACATGGATTAGAACAGCACAAGATAAAGGAAAAGTCCACTAGGAGTTATTTACTGATAGTCCATGACTTTATATTTTGCTTCGGAAGCATGGAATACTTTGGAGAAGCTTTCTTTCTTGTTGAATGCGAGAATGGGCAAGAAAAGCTCTCCTCTTCAGAACAATGAGAAACCAGGTCTACTTTTAGTAGCTTTTGAGTGTCGGCCCTACAATTTTTATTTTTCAGGACAGTTCTGAGATAATGCATTTCCTTACTTTATTAAATTTCCACAATTTCTCTAAAAATGTGGGGTATTCTGAGAACAAATAGCATGCTAGTCCAGATACAAACACTGAAATTGTTCTTTTTGTCTTTTCTCTTTTAGGGAATAAGTGTTATTTTTAATGTCGCCCTTGGATTATTAAAGGTACTTGTTTATTTATAAGCTGAGTTATCTGTCATTCTCTGTTCAGCACTGGCAATATATTGATCATAGTCTCATTCTAAGCAGTCAATACTCTCTTTCATTGTCCCTGACAGTGGATATGTGTAGGGGGCTCTGACAAAGCTAAGAAATATCTTCTGGGTATCATAAAAGTGCCAGGGTTATAAAATGCTTCTTGTGCATCTTCATAGCAAACATTTTTTCTCTGTGTGGTTGTGTCTTCTTTCTTTCTTCAAGACTTCCAAGGATGACCTGCTGTTGACAGACTTCGAAGGTGCCTTGAAGTTCTTCAGGGTTCAGCTTCCTAAGAGATATCGCTCAGAAGAAAATGCAAAAAAACTAATGGAATTAGCTTGCAACATGAAGGTAAAATTATTTTTGCGTTAACTAAGATTCTTTTGTTCAATTAGTGCCTTAGTATTCCCAATCAAACTATTAACATAACACATAAATAATCATAGTAATAATAATATTTTCTTCTCTATTACATAATTTTTGTCTTTTTTTCCCCAAAATACTTTCATATATATTATATCCTATGAATTAAGTCTCATTGCCTGCCTTTCCCCTGAACTCTAGGAAAAGTATTATCATCATCCCCATTTTGAAAACAAACCAAAACACAAAGAGGCTGTAGCCCTTTAATCATACGACTAGTTAGTGGTAGAACTCAGATTTCATGATTTCTCCTGTGCTGGCTTTTGACTTTTAGCATTTGTTATGGTCAGAAATTCCTTAAAATGAAACTACTGTTACTGAAGAAAACCCACTCAATTTTGTCACTTCAAATGGCATTTATGATTTGTAGAATTCTTTTAAATTGAAAAGATATAGGATCTCTTTGTGTTTGTGTTATAATAAAGTAAAGTATTTTTAAAGAAAAAAATAACTGAGGGGGTTTAGTTTGGAATTTAGGGGTGGAGGCAAGTGGTGGTCAGAATAAATAGTTATATTCAGATTCTTATAGGGTACATAAAAGACTGTCATATTTATTTGATCTGATGCCAGAGAATAGAACTAGGATCAGTGTGTCAAGGCAGATGTGGTAGTAGGGGATAAGCTTTACTATCTACAAAATAGAGCAGCAACTTGGAATCGGAGAGATCTGAATTCACAGTTACTTCACCTATTCAAGTCCTAATTTCCTCATCTGTAAAGTATTGGACTTCTGATTCTAGTTTTATGTCAGACTGAGCTAACTCAGACTACCCTTCTTTTTAACACATAGAGAAGCTAAATAAAATACAACCCAAGAAATGTTTAAATACTGGAATAACTTAAGATAAAGGAATGCCTGGATTCCTGAAACAGAGTAGCTCAAAGCTAGTGTGTGTAAACTGATATAACACATCCCAGGGGAATATGGAACCATGTGTAGGTTTTAATGCTCACATAGACAAAGTGGATATGGGGAAGTGAATGGGTGGGTGAGTGAGCAAGCGAGTGAGTTGATCTGTCTCTCCACTCAAGGAGACCCTTAAAAATTAAAAAAAAAAAAAAAGACATGGTGGATATGATATATACAGTGCTTAACATAGTACCTGGTAATTACTAATGGTTCAAAAAACAGTGGCTACTACTGTAATTATATCCTCTCTGGTTTTTCAAACACATATCAAACATTTTCCAGTAATATATTCAAATAGAATGGGTTTGCACAGAGCATGAAACTCAGTGAGTTCTCAGATTCTTTGAGTCACTCTTCCCATCTCCACCTGGTTCAGCACACGAGAGGATGCTCATGATTTCTTTCCCTCCAAAATCTCCTTTCTCAGTGTTCACATTTCAATTTGTGGTACCTGGTTACTCAGGCCAAAGATCTTGCTATTATCCTTGACTCCTCTCTTTCTCACACTCCACATCTAGGCCTGTTGTGAGACTATATCCTGACTTTGATCACCACCCTCTTCACTAACACCCTAACCTAACCATCATCATTATTTCCTGTTTCTACAGTGGACCCCACCCAGGCTTTTGTCAATCCCATCTCCCTTGCCTAAAACTCTGTACTGGCTTCTTATCTCACAATAAAACTCAAGAGTTCTTGCCATGGCCCCCAAGGCCTGGCACAGTCATGCACATGTATATAGCCCATAAGGCCTGGCACAATCATGTACATGGCTCACAGAGCCTGGCACAATCATGTACATGTATGTAGTCCCCAAGGCCTGGACCTGGCAGCTTCTCTGATCTTACCTCCTACTGTTAATACTTTTCCCCCTTGCTCTTTGCATTGCAGACACTCTGGTGCTGTTCTCAGACTTGCCAAGCACGTTTGCCTCCTCAGGCCTTTGCACTGGCTAGTTTCTCTGCCTGTAGTGTTTTTCTCCTAGATGTCTGTGTGGTTTTACTGTCACCTCACCCAATAAAAGGCTCAACTATCAGAGAGGCCTTCCTCTCTAATTACAGTATATAAAGTAGCAGCTTCCCCCTAACCTTTTATGCCCCTATCTCCTTACCCTATCTTATCTCCCCCCACTGGAGTGGAGACTCTATAACAAAAGAGACTTTCTTTCTTTTGTTTACTGCTGAATCCTCAGCACTAAGAACAGGATCTGGTATATAAACACTGGTTGAATAAGTAAATGAATAAATATGCTGTTGAGTTTTTACTAAGTGATTTATAAAGAAGAGTTAACATGGATTTGGGCAAAGCCTAAAATAGCTTCCATCCAGGAAGCTGTTCCATTGCTTGAAACACTTTAATAATATATGGATCCTTTATTTCCATAGTCCAGATGGGAGGTGTCTAATGTCTTTTTGTTCTTGCCTGTGTTTTCAGTGAATTAAGTCTGACAAGGCTGCCTTCAGTGTGTCTACATAGCACTGTATTTTGTGCTTAGATACATAATTCCTTTTAGCCCTGGAGAACTTCGTATGTTTGGGGTACACTTTGGATGATTCCCCCTATTTGCACATTATTTCAGGTGAGATAGTAATTTTTCTTGACATTGACTCACAGTATGAAGAATCTGCAGATTTACCAGGACAGGAGAAAATGGGATTTTTCTGCCAAGAGGTGAGATATGGCGTATACAGTTTAGTTTGTGATAATTAGTTGTCCTTTGGCAGCTATACTTAATACCAAAAAATATTAAGGGAGATACAGACAGTAGTTGAACCATTTATTGGGAAAGTGATAATTCATAGTGTAATTTGCCAGTTCAAAATTAAGAAAAATCATTGGCAAGTGCGTCATGAGCCTTACATTCTGTGGCTTGCATGAGGTAGGAGTATCTCAGTCAGCACAGCAAGTGCACATGAGGGTCTGTAGTTTTCGACTCCTCTTTAGACATGGAAGAGAGAATTCATGGTATGTGAATGGTTTCAAAACAAGCTTTTGAATATTTTGGTGCAGAATTTACAAAGGAAACTTTTGCTCTACAACTCAATGAAATCCTTTTCCATCATTTTTTAATTGTTTTTAAATTGTGGCTTGATTTATTCAGTTGTAGAGTTGACCCTTGAACAACATGAGTTTGAACTACATGGGCCTACTTATACATGGATTTTTTTCAATAAAAGTTGCACCATTTATGCCTGCCTCTCCTGCCTCCCCTTCCACCTCTTGTGCCTCTGCCACCCCTGAGACAGTAAGACCAACCCCTCCTCTTCCTCCTCCTCCTCCACCTACTCAGCATGAAGATGATGAGGATGAAGACGTTTATGATGATCCATTTTCACTTAATGAATAGTAAATATAATTTCTCTTCTTTATGATTTTTTTTTTTGGAGACAGAGTCTCACTCTTTTGCCTGGGCTAGAGTGCCGTGGCATCAGCCTAACTCACAGGAACCTCAAACTCCTGGGCTCAAGCAATCTTTCTGCCTCAGCCTCCCGAGTAGCTGGGACTACAGGCATGCTCCACTATGCCCGGCTAATTTTTTCTGTATATTTTTAGTTGTTTGACTAATTTCTTTCTATTTTTAGTAGAGACGGGGTCTCGCTCTTGCTCAGGCTGGTCTCAAACTCCTGAGCTCAAACAATCCGCCCGCCTCAGCCTCCCAGAGTGCTAGGATTACAGGCGTGAGCCACCGCGCCCGGCCCGTTCTTTGTGATTTTGTTAATAACATTTTCTTTTCCTCTAGCTTTATTCTAAAAATACAGTATATAATGCATATATAAAATACAAAGTATGTGTTAATTGACTGTTTATGTTGTCAGTAAGACATCCAGTCAGCAGTAGTTATTAATAATTAAGTTTTTGGGGAGTCAGAAGTTATACGTGGATTTTCAGCTGCACAGGGTGTCGGCACCCTGAACCCTTGTGTTGTTTAAGAGTCAACTGTGAGACTTGGTAGTACTTTGCTTGACATGCCGATCTAGGAAACACACAGCTACTTTTGTTCTCATTGTTGTGTTTTAACATTATGATATTATTGTTGTATTTGTATAGTTCTTACAAGCATCTTATTTTTTCCTCACAGTACCCTGTGAGGTACATAGGGAAAATCAAATGTAGAAACTGAGGCTTATAGAATTCAAGTGACTTACCCAAGTGGTATTGTCTATACAGTGACAGAAATCCTAGTAGAACTCGGGCCTTCTGACTCCCCATTACCAATGCTTTCCACTCCATTCTACTGCCTCTTATTGCGAGAGTGCAACAAGAATTAAATTTGGAATGGCAATATCCGAAATGGCCACAAGATGGGTGTATTGCTCATAAAGGCCTATATTCTTCTCTGTGCCCATGGGTCTTTTTTTCCCTCTATATATCTTTCTCTGTCTCTGTCCTTACTTGCCTGTCTCTACTTCTTTTTCCAGGCCTTTTACTTCTCTTCTCCCTCTTTCTCCATAGAGTGAGCTTATTATGGTTCTGAAATAGTTGTATTTATTTCTTGAGGAATTTAAATCACCTATTCTTAATTTAAAATTTAACAATGTACATCAAAACTGAGCTGTTCATTAAATGTCTCCTCTTTTATGGGTTGATGACTTAAGATAGAAAGATTGTTTCCACTTCTGATATAAGATCTAAAAGGAATTCTACTCTAAATAGCTTATTCCAGGAGATCATGAATGGTCCTGGGAGCTCCCACACCCTTCCATACTCATAACTGTGCCATGTATACATAGTCGGTAGGTGGGGGAAGATTGAAAAAAAATAAATTCCTAGGTCTTTTAAAGTTTTGATTTAAGAAATGTGAGAGGGAGGCGCTCACGCTCTCTCTCTCCCCCACTCAGCAAAAAAAAAAAAAAAAATATGAGAGGGAAACTATGTCTATTATAGGAATTTTTGAGAACAAGTCAGATATGTGAGGCTAGTTTCGAAGAAACAGGAACCACGCTATAGGAGATAGCTCACTGAGTTTCTTAGATCAAACTTGAAGACTTGACCATTTTGCTACAGAATCCTGCCTAAGGTGAAATGGAATTTCTGTACCATTGCTTTGTTAGAATTTGTTATTTCAAACATAATGTGCCAGACTTCAAACTACTTGTAAGAAAAAAACAAATAACAATATCTCCAAATTAATGTAAACATAACCATTTGCTATTCAGGGAGAAACAAAACTCCTTGACATTTGGGAATATTTGCCCTTGGGGGATAATTTTATCCATGAGCTAAAACCAACACTAATTTGAAGTTCATTCCTTTTTCAAATCATTTGTGCAGTCAATATGTATTAGGATTTAAGCTCTATTGGGGCAGTGAGCTCATCAGTCTTTTTTGTTAGTGCATTCACAGTCTTACATAGTGCCCTAAAATAGTGGAATAATCCTCACAGTGACCATATGAGGTCATTTTAGAGAGATGTATACTGAGACTTAGAGAATTAAAGTAAATTCTCAAAGGGTATAAAGTTGGTAAGTGGTAAAGTAGGGATTAGATCCCAGGAGTTTCAGACTGTGAAGTCAATTGCTATAATCATTGTGCTGTAAATGAAGGATTAAATGAATGGGACAGGAGCCATTAGGTATTGGTCCCTTTTTGGTGATGTTAGTCATGTAATGGTGACTCAGTCTCTGTGTCAGAGTTGAAATTTACTCTCTATACACTGTAGCTAAGTTCAGCTTTCCTTATAACTAGATCAGAGTATAGTTTTATTTCTTCACTTGTCCCTCCCTTTTAGAATTAGATTTTATGAGGAAACTTTTGAGTGAGTGCTCTCTTTCTCTGTACCAAACCTTGAATTTTTCCAGCTGTCAAAAGGGCAGTAGTGGACACCACTTTCTTATTTTAATAAGCTGGTCTCCCTTCGTCTTTATCTGTTTGGGTTCTCTGCTACTAATTTGTTTCTTGCATTTTAGAAAAATACTCTGATGGTAGAACCAGAATGTGTAATTCTATTTTCTGATCTTTGAAGGAGTTTGAGGATGAACTATTCAAACAAATTAAATCTAAAGGCTCAGAAATTAAATAGAGTGTTTCTTTCAAGTGATTAAGAGTATAGGCCTTGGAGTCCCATAGACCTTGGCTCTTATCCTGGCTCTATTTCTGCTGCGTAACCCAGGGTAGGTTAACACAGCATGGTTGTAGTAAGAGAGAAATAAGATGATGCCTTTAAAGTACTAGCTTGGGCAGCAGAGGGAGACCCTATCTCTAAAAACAAAATGAAAAAAATTAGCTAGGCAGGTGTAGTGGTATATGTCTGTAGTCCCAGCTACTTGGGAGGTTGTGGTGGGAAAATCACATGAGCCTGGGAGTTCGAGGCAGCAGTGAGCTGTGACCGTGCCACTGTGCTCCAGCCTGGGGAACAGAGTGAGTTTGATATAGCTGTTGCTCACATCCGTTAAACACCAGGGCTCTTTTGGCCTGCCTTGTTTTGACCACCTCTGCCCATGCATCCAGAGTACTTTTGTCAGTCCAGGTTATCAAACATTTATAGATTTTCTTATGTGCCAAGAACTCTGCTCAGTACTAAACAGGCTACAGAGATAAATAAGAAATAAGAATCACCCCAGATTTGCATTCTTATGCTGGTTGACACTTAACACTGGGTTCTTGACTTTGGACAAGTTACTTTACCTATGTAGGTCTTGATTTCTTATCAGTAAAATGAGGGACATAATCTCTGCTCTGTCCATCTCAGAAAGTTGTTTCGATGATTAAATAAAATAGAAAATATGGAGGCATCTTGTTATCTTTAAAGTCCTATGTAAATTTTAGGTTCTTTTAATCAGTAATGAAAATCACAGTCCCTGCTCCCAGCATTCTTAATCAGGAAAATGGACATGTGACAGGTATCTTTATTTAGCTTCTTGTTAATCCTACCACACAAAGTAGTGAGGACTTTGGAGTCAGGATCTCCTTAATCTACCAGACCTCTTTTTACCCCCCACCATTCACCCACTTACCCAGACAACATGCTTCAGCCTCACTATGCAGAGCTACTAACATTCAACTTCCCACCTTCGCTGGACTTACTATGACGCCAGCCCAGCAGGGATTCTGACCTTTGCAACTCTTTTTGAAGCCAGACTTGGAAATCAGCTCCTCTTCCAAAGGCAGCCTATTTCATGCTTTTCTGTGTTAAATAGACTTTGTTTAAATGGCCCATTGCTTGCAGCACATGTTCAGAGGATGGCTCTGTCTCTTGATTCAGGACAGGATGCCAAAAAAACCAACAAGTAATAAATACTGTTTATTGGAAAGACCTCATGTGTGTTTGGCACTGTTCTGAGCACTTTATATACATTTTATATCAGTTCATCTTCATAACAGTCATCCTTACAAAGACTGTTAGGATTTTTACAGATGAGGAAGCTGAGATTTAGAGAGATTAGGCAGCTTGCCCTTGGTGCCACAATAAGTCATTGCAGAGCCTTGGTCCATCTGCCTGCAAAGCCTGAGCTCTTAGTTGTCAGGCTGTACCACTTCACTCCTGTCCAGGTCACAGCCACTCTCACTCTCTCCATCTGTGTGGGCCTTGACATCACTGCCTGCTCCAGAGGCTGATGAGAGACCAGCTTCCCCAGCCCAAGTGCATAGATTTTAAGAAAACGCATTATCCAGTTCCTGTGACAGATTAATGACAAGTAAGTGACCAAAGGAAAGATGTTTTGGACTGAATTTGTACTTCTACCAAAATATCAAACGCATGCATCAAGTTTCTACCTTCTCTCTAATTCAAGATTTCTTAATCTGGGACCACGGATAAGCCTCAGGGCGCCCCTGAGCCCTCTGAAATGGTATGTAGGATGTTTTATTATGCGGGGAGAGGGGAAGTTGGCTTTTGTGCTCTTTTTAGGGGGGAGAAATCATGGGTCTCAAGAGACCTTCAAAGTGGTACAGTCCCTAAACAGTGGTAAGAATAACTGTGCTAATTCATAATTGCAAAGATATGGAATCAGCCTAAGTGCCCACCAATTGATGAGTGGATAAAGAAAATATGGTGTGTTTGTGTGTGTATCATGGACTTTTGCATGAAAGGGAAACTTCTATTGTCTTTAAAAAAAAAATCACTACACTAATTGCAATAGTGTATAAAATTGGTTTTACCTAAATTACAAATCCCATCTTATCCTAGAAATTTGTTAGGGTTCTTTTCTCCCTGAAAGTATGTTTAAACAGAACAAGGATAGAATTTCAAATTTAATCTTCTTTGAGGGCAAAAATACTTCTATGTGCGAAGCTGTGATTTCCAAAGCCTTCTGATAGGCGTTGGCTAACAGTGGGTATGATTCAGAGCTCTGGGGCTGAATCCGTAGCTTCCCCTGCTTCCTGAATTCAATTAAAATGCTATTTTTATAAATAAGACACAAAATGAATCCTGGACTTTGAAGTCTCTGTTCTTTAAGTATGTTCATGCTTACTATGGAGGACATTGGGAATTTCACAATGAATAGGAGTTCCTGCCCTCATGGAGTCTGCATATTGGGATCTGTGTATGTCTTCATATCACTAATGCCTAGCAAAGAATACTACATTGTAGTAGTGCTCAACTATTGGATAAAAAAAATGCCCTCACTACATCCTTATTAGGTTAAAAGGAAGGCCTTTGGCTTTCATTTGTTCAACATCTGATTAGAGTCCCAGTTGCATTCTGGGGATGCAGTGGTAAGCAAAACAGATGTGACCTGTTTCCTATTGGGAAGACAAACAATTAAGTAGGCACCTAATAATTGTAAACTTGGACAAGTGCCATGGAAGCATTGACCTGATGCTATGAGAATACTCCTGTATAACCAAAAGACATGGCCTGATAGGGGTCGAAGGTTTGCTAAAGGTGGTGTTGGAGCTCTGATCTGAAAGGTGAATAGGAGTGAGCCAGGTGGAGGTTATCCAGGCAGAAAGAATAGGCTTGCATTGCATGTTCACTTTGGATGCCATTGCCATTTAGAAGAAAGGTCAATGCAAGGAAAAGCGGGGTCCTTTCTCATTAATTTAGCAAACATTTCTGGGCACTCCCTGTGTGCATGGGCGGGGGACAACAATGAGTGGAACACAGTTCTGGCCTGGAGAAGACACTGAGCATGTGACAGGCAGGCTGAGATGTACTGGTCTGTGCAGCCTCACAAGGAGGCTTAAATTACTGCTTCTGCAGCTGGCACCTCCTGGTTCCCCATTCAAATGTCAGGCGGCAGTCTTTGTCTTGGGGTTTGGTGCCTCAGAGGTAGCCTGAGCTGGCTGGCTCTGGTATGCAGCCATCCTCGCTACAGAAGTCAGCATCAACTGTGAACCCATGAGATCTGTGGTGTTTTTTATTTATTTTGTGTTTGTGATAAGAATGGAGGATGAGGTATTTAAGGGAGGGGAGAGGGAGAGAGAGACTGAGAACAAGTGAGGCTAAAGAATGGGAAGAGACTAAGCTCATAAAGAAATCAGAACTTTGGACCAGCAAACTCTGTGGAAGATGGCGGAGCTTTGTGTGTGCCCAGTCCTGAGAGGTGACCTCTGAGGATTGATTCAGAAGCAGGGGAGAGCATTAGCTAGAGAGATATCACAGCTCTGTTTTAGAGAAGCGCAGGATAATTATGAGAATGATTTTGAAACAGCATTTTTGTTTTTCTTATTTATAAAAATAATTCATACTCAATGCAGAAACTTGGAAAATATGGGAAAAGTGAAAAGAAGTACCCATAGCTTATCACAAAAATGTAAGAGGCAAATGAGATGATGTCCTGTGTAAAGGTTCCGGCATTTACCAGGTATTCAGCATACATTAACTGTTGTTACAATGCTGAGGGAGAATCAACCCTTTTTTCTGTGAGGATAAGGCAGTTATAATACAGGTTAATGAAATACAGAAAAAATTATTTTGTAATTAGCCCTTTAAAATGTATATTTATGGGGGAAAATGTGAATTCTTATCCCAACATGAAAATGAAAAGTTGAAGAATCCTGAAGATTGGTGAAAATGTTTTAGAGGATTTGGTGTCAATTGGTTTTTTAAAAGTGCTTAGGGAGCCTCATACCTGCTGCTGTCCCTTCCCACTCGCACTGCAGAGCACGCTGGGATGAAGTATGTGCTGCCCACAAGCCTCATTTATTTTCTGTTCCTCTACCATTGATCCATTAGAATTGTTTATAACATTTACTGATCACATAGACATTTTATTTAGGTGCTTTCTTTGTGGGTCACTTAGGTACACAATAAAAGTTTACCCCAGCATTGGCCTTAAACCAGAGAAGATCTGGATTTAAAAATGTTACTGTCCAGCTTGTACCTCACCCCAAATGTTGAATGTGCATCTTGCTATAGACTGTAGCCAGAGCATAGTGCTGTCTTCCTTCCTGCCCACCCCTGGGCAGCAGCCAAACTCCAGGAATAGAGCTCTGATCAAAGCAGGGCTGTAGGCCGGGCATGGTGGCTCACGCCTGTAATCCTAGCACTCTGGGAGGCCGAAGCGGGTGGATCGCTCAAGGTCAGGAGTTTAAGACCAGCCTGAGCAAGAGCGAGACCCCGTCTCTACTAAAAAATAGAAAGAAATGATCTGGACAACTAAAAAATATATATATATAGAAAAAATTAGCCGGGCATGGTGGCACATGCCTGTAGTCTCAGCTACTTGGGAGGCTGAGGCAGAAGGATTGCTTGAGCCCAGGAGTGTGAGGTTGCTGTGAGCTAGGCTGACGCCATGGCACTCACTCTAGCCCGGGCAACAAAGTTAGACTCTGTCTCAAAAAAAAAAAAAAAAAAAAAAGCAGGGCTGTAAGATCCCAGCTAGGGGAGGTAGGTGTTCACAGAGTCAGTGGGAGAGGAACACCAGGCAGCTCAAGTGAGACTGAAAGGGCATAACAGAACAGGGAACTGGAGACGCTGGCACCAGTGTGCCACAAGTGTGGGCCTATTCCATCACCTGTCTAGATCTCAGTGTCTTCATCTATGAAATAAGGAAGTTGGACTATACTAGCTCTGAGAGTTATAGTAACCTGGACCTGGAGACCTAACAGGCAGATTTACAGGTCAGCAGTTTAATGCTGATTATTGAAGCTTCAAGAGGGATGAATATTAGCTTTATCATCATACTTTAAATTGTACTTACCAGTTTTATCGCTTTTATATCTCATAATTTTAAAAAATGTAATTTAAAAAACACTAGTGAATGGGTTAGCAATTTGGAAGAAGGAATCAAAGAAAAGACAAACTGCATCTTAAAGCTATGCCCTTGGGCCTTAGCTATGGTTTTAGATTGAAGAAAGAAGGGGCCAGCCAGTAAAGCAGGGAAAACCTGTGAGGTAGAAGGAAAGCCAAGAGAATAAAGGGAGAAAATATTTTCTAGGAGAAAAAGAAGTGGATTAGTTATGTTAAAGCATGAAAGTCAAGGAGTTTTGATGTCTAGTTGGGAGAGGTAGGATCCACTGGACAGAGTAAAATCATGGGTGACTTTTAAGAGGGTACTTTCTGTAGAGTAGTCAGAGCAAAAGCCTGATTTATAGAGATTAAGGAGGGAGAGATTATGAAGCAATGGACATGAAGATATAGGCCTGTGGTTTGCAATGGTTGATAAGAAAAGGCCTGAGAGAAAGGACAGTAGTTTGATGGGGTGAAAGGGCATCTAAGTGGAGTGGTCAGCAGAGCTGTGTTTTTAAGGGCCAAGAGAATTGGGGCTGCCTGTTTGAAGGCAGCACAGAAGGAGCTAGTAGAGAGGAAAGGAGATAGAGAGGTGGTAGGATGGTGAGGTGGCTACAACTTGGACTTTGGATGGAGTCCAAACACATGGGCTCAAATCCTAGAACTGCCAGTTCCCTATTGAGTAACCTTGGTCAAGTTACATAACCAACTTCCTGATACCTCAGTTAACTTGCCTATAAAATGAGGGTGATAATAGTGTACCTTATACACATGGTGTGAGATCACAGATTTAAAGCATTTAGCAGTACTGCTGGTATGTGCTAAGTAAGGTGGCGGCTTATTATTATTAGGACAAATAGGACCCAGAACTCACATAGGAAGTGGCATCTATAGGGTGTTCATTAAAGTATTAAGAACCAAATATCTCCAACAGAACCCTGGACACAGTAGTCATTGAGCAAAAATTTGGGGTCCTTGGATTATACTCCACTCTGATGATTTCACTCCAAAAAAATAGGAAGCACCTCTTCCATGGTGACTGGGTTGCCCAGATCACCAGAAGTCTTGGTCTTCTGTGTAGGCACTGAAGTACCTACCACTTTCTGATACATCTTAATTTGTGCTATGATTTATCCTATAGATTAGTCAGAAGAAGTTGAAAAAATGTGAAAAAGAGTATCACACCATGAGGGAACAGCAGGCCCAACAAGAAGACCCCATCGAGCGATTTGAGGTTTGTTTACTTAAGGCCTGGATGATGTGAGGAGCTTCCAGCCTTTCATTTCATATAATTGTGCCTGTAACTAGCTTTATACATTCTTTTTAAAATTCAGTTCCGCTGTTTCTGGGTTCAAGTTTCAGTTTGAGTTTACAAATAAGAAAGCAAGATCTGTTTTGCTTCAAACCAGCTGCCTAGTTTGTTACAGTTCAGTGGCCTTTCGTCATAGTTAAGTAGCTGCTTGACAGGGTCACTTAAATCAGTTAAGTATTTCTTTATGGAGATAGAAAATAAGAAATTGTTGATTTAGAAACACATCAGGACCAGCCACATATCTTATTATTTCCATAAGATACAGAAATTCATTTTGAGATTTAGCCTTGAGAAATTGTCATTTCCATGTGATTTTTATGTGTCTGTAACTGGTTTGTTTCTACCCTTCAGCGGGAGAATAGGCGTCTACAAGAAGCTAACATGAGGTTGGAACAAGAAAACGATGACTTAGCCCATGAGCTGGTGACGAGCAAGATTGCACTGAGGAAGGACCTGGATAATGTAAGTCCGAGAGCTCTGAAGGGAAAAGTCACACTGAAACACTTGATTTCTCTCTTAATCAAGTGAAATCCTTTCATTTTAGTGTTTGTCATTTTAGTTACCTACGAAGTTTCCCTCTTACGGCACAACTTGCTTGTCAGCATTACTTCCCTCCTTTCTTTCGGGGATTATCAGTTATCTCACTAAGCTTCCCCTACCACATTCTTTTCTCATTGTACACACAATCCCTGACCTCCTTTCCCTCACGTTGATTGGGAGACCTTTTGGCTAGTTCTTATGTTATCACAATTGGCAGTAGCAGTTAATCATTATAATTTCCTTAACTTCCCCCTAGACGAGAGATTTTGTTATCCTACGTATTTCGTGCCTGTTGAATATTCTGATTGAAATGCAGCTGAGTGCCTCAGCAACTTGCAGTATCGTCAGTAATTTCTGTTGGCCGCATGTTCCATTTTTCTATGCTTCTCCTAATATGAAAAATTTTGAGATGAGGGCTTTCACGGCAGGGTGCTTTTCCATTTTCTACACTACAAGCTTCCGTTAAAAGAAGGTGTAGACTCTCCATACGTGGTTTAGGTTAGGGGTTGGCAAACTTTTTCTGTAAAAGGATAGATAGTAAATATTTAAGGCTTTGTGGCCATACATTCTCCTGTTGCTACTACTTAACTCTGCCATTGGCGCAAAAGCAGCCATAGACAATATGAAAATGAATGAGCATGGCTGAGTTCCAGTAAACCTTCTGTACAAAAATAGATGGCAAGCTGCTTTGGCCCATGGAGTATAGTTTGCCAAACCCTGACTTAGATTTCCCTGCCTAGGATTTTACTCCACTGTTCGTTGGTTTCCTAAGGATCTAGGGATAGGCTCAGGGTTTATAGGGATCTTGCATTATATATCGAACCCCATAGGATGTCCTTGACATCCACCAAAAGTGTATGCAAATTTTGTGTACTAGTGCACCACTTTGAATGTTCGTGCTTTCAAATATATTGACATAAAGTTGTTGATATTTCCTTATTCTTTTAATGTTTATAACAGCTGTAGAGATGTCCCCTCTTTTATTCCTGATATATTTGTGTTTTTTTCTCTTTTTTTCTTTAATCAATCTAGGTAGAAGTTTAACAGTTGTGTTGATCTTTTCAAAAGCCAACTTTTGGTTTCACTGATTTTTCTCTATTTTGTTTTATCAATTTCTGCTTTTTATTATATACTTCTACTTTCTTTAGGTTTAACTTGCTCTTTTTCTGACTTCTTAGAGAGGAAGCTTGAATAATTGATTTTGGACTTTCTTTTCTAAATTATGCATTTAAAGTTATAAATCTCCATGTAAGCACTGTTTTCAGCTGCATCCATTCTGATATATTGTGTTTGGGTTTTTTTCTTTTTTTTTTTTTTTCGGTTTTTTGGGGAGTTTTTTGCCATTCAATTGTACACTATTATTTTTTTTACTTCAGAATATTATGGGGGGTACAAATGTTTTGATTACATGGATTGCTTTTGTACTGCTTGAGTCAAAGTTGTAAGTGTGCCCATCACCCAGAGAGTTAGTGTACATTGTACCCATTATGTATGATTTTCATTCAGTTCTTATTATTTCTTCTTTGACCTATATGAGTTAATTAGTGATATATAATTTAATCTCCAAATATTAGAAATTTTTCCCCAAAATTTTTGTTGTTTATTTCTAGTTTAATTCTGTTGTGATCTGAGATCATATTGTCTGATTTTAATCCTTCTAAAATATATCAATACTTATTTTACAGTTTACCATATAGTCTGTGTCCCACATGCACTTGGAAAATATGTATGTTCTGTTGTGGATGGAGTGTTCCACACCAGTTAGGTCAAATTGGCTGATAGTGTTGTTCAAGTCTTCTGCAGACTTAATGATTTTCTTTCTGCTTGTTCTGTCACTTACTGAGAGAGCAGTGTGGAAGCTTCTGACTATAATTGTGCATTTTTTTCTCTTTCTCTTTTCAATTACATAGGTTTTTGTTAAACGTAATTTGAATTTCTGCATATATTTCAGATTGTTTCACCTTCTTAATGGAGTGACTCCTTTATCATTATGAAATGTCACTCATTGTCCCTGGTAATCCTTATTTGTTCCACAATTTATCTGATATTTATGTAGTCACTCCAACTTTCGTGTTATTGCATGGCATGTGCATCTTTTCCCAACCTTTTACTTTCAACATTTCTGTGTCTTTATCTTTAAAACAGGGTTCTGTTTTGTCCAAATGGGAATTAGCTATTCGTCCCAAATTTTGGGTTTATTTTTTTCTTTTTCTGCATTCTTTGATTTAATTGGGTATTTTCATGGTTTCATTTTTCTCTCCTCTTCTGCCTTATAAGCTAATCTAGAGCCCCCTCCTCTCCAGTGCTCTGCCTGTAGTTTTCAGCTGCCTCAGCTGCCCTGACCTTCCAACTGCCTCCTTAATCCTTTGACGTCTTCATGCTCTGCTCGGAACCTAGGCAGAAAGCCAGGGTGAAAGTAGAACTCACCTTGTTTTCTTTCCCCCAAAACCATAGTTCTGCATTTATTGTTTTCAGTGTCTGAAAACAGTTGTTTTATATATTTTCTCCAGTTTTCTGTTTATCGTGGGAGGATAAATCTGGTTCCTGTTAATCCTTCATGAGTGGAAGTCTGGATTTATGTTTATTATCACCAGATATTCTCTCATGCATATGTAAATAAAACAGTGGCTGTGCAATTAGTGGAGTGCCATTAGATGACCCTAGTTGGGTCAGTCAGTAGCCTCTGTGTACCTTCCCATTGATGCAGTGGGGAATCAGCTCTAGGAGTGTTGGTACAAGTGCTGGGCTCAATGTCAGATGACCTGGTTTCAGATTCCACTCTGCTACATACATTGTGAGTGCTTGGGGAAATCACTTCCCTACAGAACTTCCTCATAAACTGGGGAAGTCAGCGCGGGCAGGGAAGACTCTTGAGTTAGAAGAGCCAGTTATCACCTGGCTCTTCCATACTTCTTAGAGTCAGTCTTAGTATTAATCATCATGTGCCATGGGAATGACGATGAATAAAGGAGAGAACATAAATGTGTGGCACAGTGCTCCAAAATAACAGTCAAAAGATGTTGTCCAAGGGGGAGAGAATATGTTGTTCCATCGGTTAAAGTAAAACAAAATATTTAACAGGTCTTCATTCTCCTTACTGATTATTTTCCCTGTTGTTTGATTCTCTTTATTTCCCTTTTGATTGCTTCTTGAGTTTGAGCTAGAGAAGGAGACTAGAGAGGGATAGGTCTTAACTGTGAGACTCCATTTAATCATCTGCATGTGTAGTTTGCCAGTAATTAATGGTCTTTTGAATTTGCTTATCATGCCATTCTCAGTTCACCTTTTAAGGACCATGCCTCTGGAACCTCTTCTTCCCAAAGAAGATGTGCGAGTGGAGGTATAGGGTAATGGAAAGCTTAGGGGCTCAGCTATATAACTTTAGCTAGGTAATGTCAGAAACACCTGTTTAATTTCGGGAAATCCGCCGTCCACTGCCAAGGGAGATTGTATGTAAGTTGCCCAGAAGACACCCTTTATGTCTACTCCTTGATTGTTCTCTAATGTGGTATAGTCATTCTTCAGTTATCCTTGGAGTGACCAGTGTCAGGAACTCATGTAAGGAACAGATACATAATTTTCATTGAGACTCACAGAACTGCCCACCAGAACTTTGCATGCTTTTGAAAAAGACTAGGTTTGGGGGGCAGCCAATAAAGATGTTAAGAAAGTGTCAGGAAAGGGGCATCCTCCTCTATCAGGTAAAAAGGAGAGCAAAATGCAGGACTTATTAGCAGAAGAAATACGGTTTAAAAGAAAACTAGAGTTTATTATTACTATTAATAATAATGACAGCTACCTTTTAGTGAGTGTGTGCTATATTCAGAGGCACTACATTGAATGCTTTTCATCCTTATCCCTCAGATGAAGAACCTGAAAGTGAGAGGTTCTCAATCACTTAGCCACGAGGCACATGGTCAGTGAACAGTGGGAGTTGGGCCTAGACTGTCTGATTCCAAAGGCTGAGATCCTGGCCACTGCCAGACACTAGCCCTGTGCGAGAGGCTGCTCCAAGCACTTCTGCACGAGTGTAGTCTCCTTGCGACCTTGTGGATATTGTTCCCCCCTCTGAATCACAGTTCCCCATCATCTTAACATGGGATTGTGCTACGTGATGTAAATCTGTTGCAGTCTCAGTTCCTATTCTGTGACAGCATATCTCAAATGTTTCAGGCTGAGGAAAAGGCAGATGCACTGAACAAGGAGCTGCTGATGACCAAACAGAAGTTGATTGATGCAGAAGAAGAGAAAAGAAGATTAGAAGACGAGTCTGCTCAGGTGAGGGGAACTTTGCTCTTCCCCTACTTCCTCTGTGTCCTGCAAATGTTTGAGACTTGGGAGTTCAGCTGGTCGCTTTCTGTTGGTACCAGAGAACCTGGAGACAGCAGGCTTCAGTTTCCTCCAAAGGCCCTTTTTTTTTTTTTTTTTAACTGTGTAAAGCATGAGAGTTCTTAATAACCAAAGCCTAGGAAGAGACAGTGGGTCGAAGCCCACTCTTCATTGGGGCAGGAGAATTTCCTGTGTATCAGTGTCTGAGTGTAACAAAGAAGAGGGGGTAGTATTTCTGCAGAAGGAAAGCATACATGATATGTCTGGCTCTTCTCCTACTTGCCCTCTGACGTGTCCCTAATAGAGCAAACTCTGGAAGCCTTGTTCCGAGCTAGCGCTCTACAGTCACTGGGGCACAGACTTGAAGTCAGTAGGACGAGCTCTGGGGGCTGTGTACTGGAGCACACAGGAGGGGAGAGGAGCCCCCCCTCCTCTCCCACCGTGGTCCTCCAGGGGGCAGGACTGGCTGGAGTGAGAGATGACAAGCACTTTCTGCATTAAAAATGAGGTGCTGAAAAAACTATAGCCCTCTCTAGCCTGTTGGTCTGTGTTTGGTTTGTGCTGCCTGCTCAGCAAAGGTTCACAGGTTGGGTTGCACTGGCAGGGAAGAACTTCAGCAAAAGCCCCAATCTGGAACGGGGGCTGACATTTTCAGAAGCTTTGACTGTTCTTTCCCTCTCCTGGCATCAAGAACAGGGGATTAATTCTGCCTAATGAAGGAGGAAGGTAGATGAATTAGAGCCCTTCTAGAGTTAGTCAGGTCAGACACCTTCTGGAAAGCCTCACACTAAACAGTTAGTGATAGAGCTTCCTTTGTTTTTCTGTTAAAACATTCACTTTTACTTTTTTATGTATGCAGTTAAAAGAAATGTGCCGCCGGGAACTCGACAAGGCAGAATCTGAGATTAAAAAAAATAGCTCCATCATCGGTGACTACAAGCAGGTTGGTCCACGTACCCTGGCATAGTGTCGTGTATTCTGAAGTCCTGCTTCCCTGGACGAAATGTATCATCTCCATACCCAAATGCTTCAGCACTCACTCTGGTTTCAAATCCTGACTCTGCTCCTTGCGTTGACAAGTAATTTCACTTATTCTCAACAGTGTAATAAGGAATATAAACCCTGTCTGGGAGGACCATTGTGAGGATTCAAAAAGACCATGTTTGTACAGTGCCTGGCATAGTACCCAGCACACAATAGGTACTTAATAAATGAAATCCACAGTATGTTTTGGGGAGCATTTAGATTCAGAATTACGGACTTAAGTTTACATATGGTGGTCAACCAATTTTCTCCCTGGCTGGTTGAGTTGCAAGAACATAACTTACTGTTCCTTCCTATGCCAGGGTCTTAAGCTGGCTCCCGAATCTGGCAGGTGTTCAGGAACCATCGGCCATGGAATGTGGTGCCGACGGTTCCTGCAAACCTAGGTCTGTGTGGATGCCCGGGTGGCACAGCCAGATGAACCTTCGCTCACCCATCAACTTCACCCCACCCCCAACCCCAAGCAGTAGCAGCCTATTTGGTACCGTATTAATTCTGTTCAGTGTACTCCAGCTTACACTATAGAATTTATCCTGGGCCCAAATTATGCAGGTGGATTACATTGCTCAAGAGATTTTCATTTTATATTTGTTTCTTCAGATTTGTTCTCAGTTGAGTGAAAGACTGGAGAAGCAGCAGACAGCTAATAAAGTGGAAATTGAGAAAATTCGGGTAAGGCTTCCTTTATCAAAGAGATTTTATACCACCTAGTTCATTTTATGGCTGTATTCCCAGCATAACGGATATTGGGAGGGGGCAGTGGTTTCAAAAGTGAGAGAAGCTGAGGAGTACCTGATAAGGCACATGTCACAAGGCCTGGCTCAGTAATTGACAACTAATATTACGCCTGTTTTCTCTGGAAAGGGAGTACAGATGAGGCCAAAAGAGCTCTGGCTTTAGATCTCAAAATACAAGTGCCCAAGACTTCTGAATGCTATTGGTAAGGCAGTTGGTCGCTGCAATGTGACCCTGAGGTAAAGGAGTCCTGCAAGTGTTGGGTTTTGCTTGAGGTAGGGTTGCAGGGGTCAGGATCATATGTTGTGGCTTATGGAGACACTCCACCTGAGCTCATTCCTTTTGCTATAACAGATTCAAATACAGTGACAACTTTAATTTTTATTTATTTATTTATTTATTTTGAGACAGAGTCTCACTCTGTTGCCTGGGCTAGAGTGCCGTGGCATCATCCTCGCTCACAGCCACCTCAAACTCTTGGGCTCAAGCGATCCTCCTGCCTCAGCCTCCCAAGTAACTGGGACTATAGGCATGCGCCACCATGCCCGGCTAATTTTTTCTATATATTTTTTTAGTTGTCCAGCCAAGTTCTTTCTATTTTTTTAGTAGAGACAGGGTCTCGCTCTTGCTCAGGCTGGTTTCAAACTCCTGAGCTCGAACAATCCACCCACCTTGGCCTCCCAGATAGCTAGGATTACAGGCGTGAGCCACCGCGCCCGGCCATATTTTTTTATTTATTTTTGTTTAGAGACAGGGTTCTCTAAACCCTGCTAGGTTGCCCAGGCTGGCACTGAATTCCTGGGCTCAAGTGATCCCCTTGCCTCAGCCTCTCAAGTAGCTGGGACTATGAGTGCACGCCACCATGTCTGCCTTAGGACTTTAATTTTTTAATGTTTTATTGCCAGGTTAGATGCTTTTTTAACTTGGTGCTTTCTGTCTTTATGCTATACTTAGAGTGCTTATCAAATTTTACTAAAATAAGTAATTTACTGAAAGATCCTTTACTAAGATATTCACAGCTCTGTGGAGAGGAAGTTGGGAAGGTTCCGTGCTCATGGCTGTGTTGGCATAAAGCAGCATTATACCTGGAGCAAGTTGACATTGGCTTCCATAATAATTAGTGTTTAACTGGATGTGTCTTCTTTAAAAATTTGTTTTCTGATTCACAAGCTGTAATTAATATTCTTGCAAAAAATGTGGAAAATAAGAGTAAATAAGGGAGAAAACTTTGTAATCCACAGAACATCATTAACTCTTTGGTGTATATTCTTTCAGCCTTTGTGTTTAGCATATAAAATTTCTTTCATTCTAAGCTAAGCATTTTTTTTCACATTTCTGTCTCATACGTGGGCCTTATATAATTGGCTTTTTGTGGTTTAATTGGCAGAATATTTTCTTAGAGGAACATAAAATGATGTTTTAATAGTGGCATCTTATTTTGATGAAAATGGTATATATTTTATTTGTGACCATATTTTATATACATTTTTATGTCCTCAGCTAGCATTTATCCATTTTCCCACGTTATGAAAAATTCCTTGAAAACCTTTTAGAGGCTGTGTACTTCCTTGTATGCCATACATTTAATTGCTCCCAGTTGCTGGACAGTTTATTCCTCTCCCCCGCCCCCTTTCTTCCTATCTCCAGTTCTGCAATGAAAATTCTTGTACATAAATCTTTATCTGGTCATGGCTTCATTTTTTTAGCCTGGGTTCCTAGAAGTGAGATTACTGGATTAAGAATATTTTCATTGCTTTTGGTATATAATACCAGGTGACTTTTCCATTAGGTTATCTGCCAGTTTACAAAGAAAGCACAGGTTTTCAAATCTGTAGTGCTCAACAGAGAAGCCATCTGTTGGATCCCTTGGCCCCCGCAAAGATGATGTTTACACTATCCTAAAAGACCACTTCCTCTTAGCCTCTTCACATCTCACATTCAATTTCAGCAAAAAGTGGATGACTGTGACCGCTGCCGGGAATTTTTCAGCAAAGAAGGACGTGTAAAGGGCATCAGCTCAACCAAGGAGGTTTTAGATGAGGACACAGATGAAGAGAAGGAGACGCTCAAGAACCAGCTGAGAGAGATGGAACTAGAACTGGCACAAACCAAGCTCCAGTTGGTGGAAGCTGAGTGTAAGATACAGGTAACAGCAACAGAACTTAGACACAAGCTTGTGGGCTAGATTTCCTGTTGTGGACAAGCAACCCCAGAAATGATCTTTATAGTTTTGGGATTTTTTTCCCCCCCCTTTAAACTTTGACCATAATTTTCATGGGAAGAAGCCTAGTAGTTGTTATTTGCCAGTGGATATTTAATCAGTATTTGGCCTGGCCTAAGGATTTGGACTTTTGTCATTTTGAGAATTAACTCACAAAGCTCAGAATCTTTTTGGTGGGACAGAAAACACATGCTTTAAAATCACAGCTCTACCACTGAACTCTGACCTTGGGTTAGTAACCTCTCTGTACCTCATGTTCCTCATCTACAAATGGGAATGATAAGAGTCATGATGGGAGGTTGTTTTGAGTACTTAAATAAGATAATGCATAGAAAAGCGTCCAGAGTGGTGGGAGCTTTATAAATGTAACCTTTCATTGTTCCAACTCCTGTCGCTTAACTACTTTGTGACCTTGGATACGTTACCTAATTTGTCTGAGCTTCCATTCCTGATGAAGAAATTAGCACTTATTTTGGTCAACTTTACACTGCATTGCTAGTTCCACCGGCACCACTAAGCACTAAACATTGTTTGTGGAAGGAACCAAGTTCAGGACAAAGCTTAGGGCCAGGTCTCCCTCATCAACACACACTCACTGGCATCTGCTCTTTGCCAGGCCCTATTCAACGTGTTGGGATTGCAAAGCTAAGACATGGCAGTGTGACAGTCCAGGACACTCAAGAAAGGCGTCACAGTAGCTGAGCTGTGATCAAAGAACGAACAGGGGTTGCAGCTGCAGAAGAGAAAGAACAGCGTGCATTGCAGGCATAGGCAGTGTTCAACAGCACAGAGGAGAGGGCCTGCCCAGTAGGGAGCCTCAGTTCCTTCCTTCCATGAAGTGGGGGAGAGTCTGTGGGCCCAGACCGTGAAGCATCTCAAATGCCATGCTAGGAAGTTTAGACTTCAAAGGTTTTTGCTGGAAATTAATGATGCAGTCAGAGCTAGAGCACTAGACATCTGTCTGGTGTGCACTGGGTGGGCAGGAGAGGGAGACATTAAAGTAGGAGGCTGTTTGCATAAGTAGACCAGGCAAGAAATGAGGTCTTAACTAAGAATGCTCCCAGATCTTTAGGCATGGCAGGCCTTTTGTGTGCCAGTTTAAAACGGGGGGGAATTTCCCAAGGCCTCCTTAGAATAAATAGACCGAATTCTTGTCTTGGCTCAGCTCTGGGGAGGCAGTGTCACTTGGTAACTGGGCCCAGCATCCTTATCTGTGCGCTGTTCTCTTGCAGGACTTGGAGCACCATTTAGGCCTTGCCCTCAGTGAGGTTCAGGCAGCGAAGAAGACATGGTTCAACCGAACGCTGAGCTCCATAAAGACAGCAACTGGGGTTCAAGGGAAAGAGACTTGCTGAGAGCAGCTGCTGCCTCCAGACACCTGCAGAAAACACGACACCTTTTGTTGCCTTCTTTGGCCAGATGTGTGATTCTGTGACATGTCCCGGGACCGGAATATACCTAACTCAGATCTGTAGACACATGTTGGTAGGTCATTGGACCAGAGCTCATGAAGCAGGCAGCCTCTGGGGTAAGACTACTGATACTAACAGGCCTGCTAGCTCAGCAGATGCTCTAGACACAATCTAGAAATTACTCCTCAGTGTGACCTCCCAGGCCCCTTCCCTGTGTAGGTCAACACCTCACCCAGCTTAAAGGCTGAGTTTACACGGTCAGAGTTTGGGGGTCCTTCAGTCTGTTGATTTTTTTCCCTAAACCTTTCATTTTTTTTTAAAATATACATATTATATATATATGGGGGAGGGGAGGGAATCAGAAACTCAAATAATTCTTACCTGCTTCAGTGCCAGCAGAAGGTCCCCCAGGTAGACATGGAGAAGCACTTTGTTTTAAATAGGAAGGTTTCATATTTGTAGTTGAAGCCACTTCATTTTGTTAAACTGTATAATGCACAGGTTTTTGGTTCGGCATTATTCACGTTTCTGATCAATTCTATGCAACTCTCATAGTTCCTGTTGTTTTTTAGCATTAGCTGCCAGGATGACTTCACAAGGCTGGGGTGGGTGACTTAACTGACTGTGAGACTGGATTAATCGTAACGTGGACAAATCTTATTTTGCTTAATGTGTCGTGTGTGTGTGTGTGTATATAAATATCTTTCCCAGTATACCCAGTTGACAGTGTTTAAATCCCAGACAGGACTGCTGATCTGCACAGTTTAATGATGTGGTTATCGGGGCACTTAACTTCACTCAAGGTTCGCTGGGCTCTGCTCTCCTCCCTGCCGTGACAGGAGCTGTGAAGCGCTCCCTCACTGCGTGGTTCCCAGTGTCTTTGCACAACAGGTTGTCCAGGTGAGAAAGACTGAGCCGTACGTTTGCATCCGCCCGGCCTGGTCCCTCCCTGACTGGCTGGGCCTCAGGCCCTCCCCAGAGTATGGCTGGGTGCAGACCTCAAGGTTCAGATGGGCTACAAGTTCTCACTTCAAAGCTATGGAAGGGAGGTTTTAGCTCCTTTAAAAAAAGAAAAAAACCCTTTGACTTAATTTATATAGTGATATGCTGACAGGCTAACTCGCAGATGGTTTGTCGTCTTCTCTTCGTTCAGTGTGGAGGTGGCTGGTTACAAGAGACACTGGTTTGTATATAAAGACACTTGGGTTGTTCTGTAGCTCTTTTTCTTGTTGGCTGTACTAATGCTTGCTGAGGTCATCTGTGACACAGGAGGTAAAAGTGGCAACCCCCTCCCCGACACCACCCCCTCCGCTGCTTTCTGTGTCTTGTTCAGTTACCAAACAGCTGTAAGCCCATCTAATGCTAGGCACGTGGGCATTGTGCTAGGGTAGTTTCAGTGTGTCAGCTCTATGAATTGAAATATAAACCAGTAAAATTGTATTACTATTTCTTTGGTTGGTTTTATTTTAACAGCATATTCATTAAATATTTTGGTACAAACAGCATTGCTTTGTAAAAACCAGTTTTATCATTATGTGCTGCTGTCGCCTCCTCTTCTCTCCTCCCCACTGCCTTGCCATGCACAGAAGCAGAGTGAGAGAAGACCACCCATTCAGGCACAGACGCAGTAGCTAAGGTGGGTGCCAGGCCATGTGGGTTGAGAAGACACAGGCTTTGCCCTGGGGGAGACTGATGCCTCTGCTCATTTTTTTTTTTAAGAGATGGGGTCACTGTGTTGACCAGGCTGGACTTGAACTCCTGGCTTCAAGTGATCCTCTCACCTCAGCCTCCCAAGTAGCTGGGATTACAGGCGTGAACCACCACACCCAGCTCTCATGCCTCTGTTCATTGTCAGCATTGCTTCTCTCTGAAAAATAAAGTGCTCTGACGACAGGTTTTTGAGGCTAGGGGAAGCCTTACTGGAGGTAAGGGTAATCGGGCCTTGAATGACAAAAGCTTCTCACTGGGCGGAGATGAGAGGGAATTCCAGCGCCAGAATGTCTGTGTGCAGGGGAAACAGATGAAGAGCAGAAAGGCAGGCTGAGCACTTGGGGCTCAGGTATGCTCTCCTAAAGGCTTCAAAAAAAGTGGCAACAAGGAGATACATCTTATCAAAGTCCCTTTATTCTCATTGCTGGTCCTTCCACATCCCGGTATCACAAGGATGAAGCCCTCAGGCCTTCTGCTGCCCTTCTTTACCACCTTGTTCCCCTTTCTGCAGCAAGAAGAGTGAAGTTTCCCTAACCCTGCTGTTCCCCTCCCAGCCTGCCCTGCCCTCCAGGACTCCACCTCCGCCCAGCCTCTGAGTGGAAGCAGACCATGGTTTCATGCCTGTAGGAAGAAGGGAGGATGGTGAGTGGGCCCCTGCCCTGGCAGGTGCTCTTGCATTGTCCAGGACAGTGGCTCCAGAGCACGGTTGCGATCAGGATCGTTTTTGATGCTCCCAGGCTGAAGGATGTTATTTCTAGAATCCACATGCCTGGCCAGCCTGCTCCATGCTTTTCCAGTCCTAAGGGTCCCATGTTCAGGAGTGTAGGTTCTCAGCAAAAATCCTCATTCCTGCAGCCGTGTACTGGCCCAGAGAAAGGAGCCCATATGCCAGTAAGCCTTGGCACACAGGTCTAAAGTGACTCAGAGGAAGGACCTGTTTTGCAGGAGGTCCCTAGGTTACACTGAGACTGAGAAGAGTAATTGCAATACATACGGTAAGTACCGTGTAGGTGTGGAGATCCTGTGGCAACGTGGAGCGTATGTGTAACTGCAAGGGAGACACAGTGGCAGTGACAGCTCTTTGCACTGACAACTAGGTGATGTGCTGGGTAGAGAAGCAAGAGGACAGTTCTTAGGTGGGAGGAATAGTTGTTAGTGTTGTGTAATCTGCTTGGGGCAAGGTGATGAGAGATGAAAGTGGGTAATTAGGTTGGGCCCATGCCCGAGGGTTTGAGGTGATGGGGAACCACTGGAGAGTCTTAAGCCCACTTCACTTTGAGAAGTTCCCTGCCAGTCCTTTAGGAAGAAACACCGGAAGAGAAATTAGGGTCTGAGCAGAGGCGACGAAGAAAAGGGAACAGGGTAAGAATGGAGGCAGTGAAACTTGGCGAGAGCAAGGACATGCCAAGAAGATAAATTTAGCTTTCAGTGTTACGTATTTGAGATAGCCTGGGACATGCAGTTAGAAATGTTTGGAATCTGCAGTTGCTCGGAAGTTGGTTCAGCATCTTCTGGCACAGGTTTCTGAACCTCGACACTACTGACAGCTAGGCTGGTAATTCTGTGCTGTGGGGTCTGTCCTGTGCAGTGGAGCCACTCAGCAGCATCCCTGGCCTCTACTGGCTGGATGCCAGTGGCACACACCCCACCCTGACTGTCACAACCGAAAATGTCTCCAGGCACTGTTCCCTGGGTGGCAAAATCAGTCCTGGTTGAGAAGCGGTGCTCAAACAAGCTGAAGCTAGGGGGATAGAGAAACCGTACAAGGAATATTCAAGGGCTAGACAGAGGAAGCAGGAGAGAGGACCCGGAGAATGGTACACAGATGCCCAGAGAAGAGAAGGAGCTACCTTTGGGTGAGGGTAGGCCCGGAAGAGGCTCACTGGATTTGGTAGTTGGGAGGGTGCTGGGGCAATGGCCCACCACAGTGGGTTGGGGGTTGGAGGGCAGGAAGCAGAGAGAAGCCAGTGTAGATTTTAAGAAGGCCGGCTGTGAGAGAAGTGGGCATATAAGGCCGCTGGTTGGAGGGGACGTGCAGGAAGAGCTGTTGTGTTGAGAAACTTGGACTCTAGTTCTGACCTTGGGTACATGTCGCTGACGGAGGGCTGCTCACGAGGTCCGTGAGAATACACCACAGGCTGAGTGGACCATCTGGCTGGCCCTGCTGAAACCCGAGCTGATCTCCAAGGCCTTGGTAATAATTTTCAGCAGGGAGGAAGCAGCTTAGAATGGCAAGAGGTACCAGCCCCAAAATCTCCACTCCTGTTCTGAATTCCAAGTCCTGAAGGTAGGTGAGCCATGAGCGAAGTGAAGAAAAGGGCCCAGAACACAACTCCCAGGTCTGTACTGACCCAACACCTGTGAGACTAGAGCCTATGCAGAGAATAATACAGTAAATGACAACGGGCCCCTCATGGCCTGGGAGAGTCATTTCACTGCTCGCAGAAATGCCTGATTCTGACATTGGGATTTAAATCCTCTTCTAAGATTAATTTGGGGGTGATGAAAGAACAGGGCAGCTGGAGAAGACGGACATGAAGACCGGAACCACACAGAACGACTGAGGAACTCAATCCCAGAACATCGGGCCTGAGCACTAAGTTCCCTGGCCTCCCCCGGCCTTAAGGTGACCATGTGGGCAGCAGGTAGGTACAAATTGTCATCACACTTCACTATAAGCAACACGTGGAAACTTGGGGTTCAGGCCATGACCTTAGGGGCACATCACACACCCTTTCCAAGTTCTGTTCCTTCTCTGTACAGTGGGTTCAATGCCTGTCTCATAGGGATTGCTGAGCTCACCTGTGAAGCTATTGATTCTTCTCATGCATTCTTCTCCAACTGTTAACTGTTGTTATAGCCAGATGTGAAAATGAAGGTGAAAGGCTTGCCTGAGGCTGCACCACTGGGAGTTCAGTCTCTCCTACCATGTACCGCTTCCACCTTCTCTTCCAGGGCCCAAGAGCAAGAAAAACAACACTCCCTCCTTCCTCTCCCCCAGATCCACCTCAACAATCTCTCCTGTGGGCGAGCCTTGTGCCAGTTGTGGACAAGAAAGTCTGGCTACCCCTCGAACTCAGAAAGGCAAATCTGGGAACGAGGATGGAAACAGAGGGCTGGCCCAGCCAGCTTTGCTTCTGCTCATTTTAGCATGGTTGTAAACCCAGACTGATGGTGAGTGGGGAAAAGGTAGAGCCCTGAGTTGTAAAGTGAGGCCAAAACCCCCAATGATGTTGTCCACACAGCTTTCCACTTACCTGGAGGTGGCAGCAGCAACCCCTGGCCTGACTCCCTCCCAGACCACCACCCCGGGCCGGCCACACCTTCCTTGTCCTCCTTTCTCCAGGTGGGCTCTCCAAGTTGCTACGGCAGCTCCATCGCAGAAACTTCACAGGGAGGCTGGCAGCAGGAGCATGACGAAGAGCTTCAGCTTTGGATTCCAACTGCTGCCACCATCTAGAAACTACACCCTTGAGCAGGGCCCTTTGACTTAGAGCCTCAGTTTCCTGATCTGTAATGTCTGGGTATTGCCAACCCCTGGAACAGGTATGAGGATTAAGAGTGAGGTCTGTGAAAAGCACCTGGTAGATTGTGAGGTTTGAGATTCAGCACTCACTCAATATACACAGCTTACCCCTCTCTGTGCCAAGGTGCCAGGTTAAAGTTTCATGATGAGTAAACTTTTGGCACTGTTTACAGAGAAGCAGAGTTGAAGGACCGCAGACAGGAGCGTAAATTAGGACTTGGCCCCACCCCCCAAACCACTGGCCATTATCAGGAGCCACGCTGCGCCCCTTCAAGTTTCCTCAGCCCCTCTACCCTTTGCATGAAGGGAAGACCCTGTAACACATAGTGAGAGTCTTAAGGGCCAGGAAAAGAGGGCCTGCACTTGAACCCTTCATCAAAGCCAGATCCTTCATTTTAACAGAGTGGGTCCTGCACAAAACAGCCCATTACTGTTCAAGACAGAAGCATTTTTATTCATCCAAATGGGGAAAATGCAACATGTCAGGGCATTACAAACTGCAGCAGCCAGACAAGAGGGTCAGTCTATGGCAGAGTCCAACATACTTGGCACGAAGAAGCCACAGTGTGGGTGCTGCCTGCAGAAGTCGGGGCAGCAGGGTCCCTTTGGATGAAGGCCAGGCATCTCTGGGCGAGGCACTGGTGACAGTCCACATATGCAAGCTGCTGCTTCAACCACGCCGAAGGTTTAAAGTTCAGAGTCCTACATGTAATCATTACCCCAGAGGGAAGGACAATCCAGGGTGGTCACGGTTTCCAATGTTTTTTAACATAATAATACACAACAAAGTTATTGCCAAGGACTTTGCACTGCAAATTATACTATTTACACTTGTGTATTCAGAAAAACCCAGTAAATAGCTACATGATAGATATTTTAAATAGATTTCTAAAAACTAACTTGGCCATCACCAGACCACAGTAAGCTACAGCCAGGAGTCCAGTGCCATGTACATAACCGTGCAGCTGGGAAAGGTTTTCTATCCGCAACTATGCTTCTCTGTGCCTGCACTCCCAGCCCTGGGGCCCAGGAAGGGCTAAAACTGAACAGGGCCACCTTATTCCTAGTGTGAGTGAAGCCCGTTGTCAAACAGGACTTCAGGTATAGACTGGCTGCACTTCCCATTTCCTTCCCCGATGGAAGCAAGTCCCAAAGGCTCTGTTCCTCCAGGAACACTACATAGCAGGCAGACCAGATGCACGGGCATGGGGCTAACGGTCTAAGCCTCAGCCCAAGCCCGTCAGCCTTGCTGTTCCCGGAAGCACACTTGTCCTAATCACAGCTGCCTCAGCAGACCTGTCTTCTAAAGAAGTGACAGGGCCCAACCAGCCATTTAAAGAAACCAAAGGTCTAGTACAACAGGCCAGAAAGGTAGGTCCAGGGTGAAGGGCCTGAGTTCAAAGATGCTTTGGGGAAGACAGGACAAACACTGCTAGAGGCTAAACTATAGCATATCTGCGCAAGGAAGCAACAGCCGGGGTTTCCCCCTGGCCCAGCATTCACTTCGCCTTCCTAGCCCTGGTATGCTGGAAAGGAAGTCCACCTGGAGGCAGCTCACCAGAGAGCCAGAGCCACCCGTCATTCCTGGGAGACACAGAGTGAGCCCTGGGTGGGGGCCCTGAGGACGGCTATGATGTGGCTCCCTAGCAGAGTTTCTAAAAACGAGCCTCCGCTCCAGGAAAGGTAGTGAATGGTAGTAAGCACCTCCCACATAGCCAGGGCAGGTTCCGTCGCTAAGAAGCTGCCATAGTAAGTGAGCGAAGGGAAAAGCAGCACTCAGCATCCCCAAGAAGGGGGTGCTCAGAGTAAACTTCACCTGACTGCACAACGCCAGTCTGAGCATGAAAGGCGATCAGTGTTAGGAGGAGGGTAGTCTAATGGTGGCACTTCTGGCCTAGTATCAGGTGACAATATTTCTGGAACTAGGCCTTGCCTGGCTACTTCCAAATCATGCCTCAGGGGTCGGTAAGAAGATGTCTGTACTAAAAGGAGGCTTGGAAAGTGACAACGTTTAAAGGAAACAGGTGTCTTACCACAGACCCACCAAACCAAAATTCCAAGAGGGTAGAGAGCACAAGCTGCCCAGAAGAGGGGAAAGGGGGCTGGAAATGTAAAACAACTTTCTAATATTGCAGGTGAAGAAGGAACTTCTTACAGTCTTCCTAGCTATCTAAAATTCTTACTCCTGTTGATTCATTTCCATGAACAATAAACAAAACAAAAACCCCTGACTCCTAGGAGCCACAGACTTATTTAGGTTAGAGTCAAAAAGACTTTCTGACCATCATCTGTTTCCCTAAACAGAAGAACAAGTCAGATGGCAACAGGTCTATGCCTGTGCGCTGGGACAGGGTCAGCCTGACAGACCGGCACTGTCCTGTGAGACTGGAGCCTCAGCACAGGACTCGCTGCCAGAGGAAAGGCCACATCCTGCACGCTCTTCACCAAACCCAGGGCCCACTCCACTTGCCAGGCTCGAGTTTGTTACTTTCCCTTCCCTAAACCCAGAAACAGAGCTCCTTCTTGGAGACAAGAATTTGCACACCTGTCAGGGGCTGGGTGCCACTCCAAGTCCCTGAGAGAAGACCAGGCAGCAAAACCCAGGAGGCACATCCCTACCAGAGAGGGAGCCACACAAGTCTGAAGAGAGCGGCCAATGTGCCTCAAAGGGGTCCTCATTTGATTCTCAGAGATTACCAAACACAACTTCATTGAGAGCAAGCAGCATCCAATTCCTTAAGTTTTCAGTGGCTTCCTGCCTCCCCTGGGGCAGCCCATGCCTCCTGGTTCAGTCCCAGAGTGCCAGAAGCGACCACAGTGGAAGGCGGTTCCAGTGCAGACCTGCCAGCCCCATGGCTCCCTCCTGGGTCAGCATCATGGAAGAGCCACATGTGGAGCTGGTGCCACCACCTCCCAGCTCTGGGGCGCCAGGCAAGTGCCTTCCCTTCTCTGAGCTGCATGTGATCTTCACCACTCCCCAGGGCTGCCTGGGCTTCACTAAAACAGCACCTGTGTCAGGTCTTCTCTCTCCAGCCCTACCTGCGCAGTCACAGCAACGCCAGTCTCCTGTGCCCATACATCAACAGCAGCCGCTCCCAACCTTTGCTCATCTTAAAGGACAGTGTCTGCCGCTCACATCCCTGGCACCTCACCGATGCTCTCTGGACGGTAGCTCCCTTCAACCTGCCTAGAAACCCAACTGAGGGGAAAGACTTTGCAGAGTAAAAAACACTACAAACGTTTATGGGATTTTTCATCACCCCAACTACCACTGAGTACACCTTGGGGCAGGCACCATGTCTGATCCACCTTAGTCTCCGCTGCACCCGACGTGAGGCGGCAGAGCAGTCTATGATGCACCCGAGCAGTAGTTATTTCAGCCTGCCTCAGTGGTCTGCAGGCTTCTGGAGAATAGGGCCAGCACCTCTCTCTCTCTCTCTGAAGTCCTGCCCTTTGTGCTGTCCATGGCCCGGTGTATGCACGAAGGAAATGAAATCTGCTCCATAAAGCTTGCTTGTGGTGTGACTTGACTCCAAAGCAAGGGGGAGCCTGTCCCCATCATTTCACCCTTACACACCAACGCCCCAAGCCAGATTTAGATTTGAGACAATGTTTCATAGCAGGAGAGAAAAAGCCTAAAGATGGAAGATTTTGTCATGCTCTGTTCATGTCAGAAATAAAGGTCGGGCGCTCACTGACCTGCTAAAGCCAGTGGTCAGATAAACCATCCATCTTTGGGCCTCTCTGTCGCACTCTAGTACCAAGAGTAACAAATTCCTTGGCTAAAGTCCAGATTAAACTGAAAAGTATAATTTATAATCACAGACATGGTCTTCTATGACCAGAGGGACATTTCTAAAATGCATTTGTAATCACCTTACTCTCCTGAGCACAACTGTCCAACGGCTTCCCAATGCCCAGAGAATGAAGCCCACACTCCTTAGCCTGGCACTTCAGGCCCTGCACAACCTGCCCCCACACACCTGTGCAACTATACAGACGTTCTCACTGTTCAACACCATCCCATCTATCATCTGGGCCTGCTCCCTTTCCTGGAGAACCCTCCTCCTCCTCCTCTAAGAATCTGCTCCGGAGCGGCCTCCTGCCCAGGGCTTTCCTGATTCACCCTCAGCCCTTCTCTCCTCTGAGCCCCATCACCTTGGACTTCCCTGACCCTGTTCTGTATTTTACTCTTCAACCACCCGATCTCCCATTTCAGTGTCCCACCTGTCACTCAAAACCTAAGTTCCGCTCAGTGCTCACACAGACGAGATGCTCAGGAAGTCTCCGTGGGGACACAGATAAACCGAGGCAGAAGAAAGGAAGAAGTTTCCAGTCATGATTAAGCCAAAGGGTAAGTAGTCTCTACAGTCTTAAGACAGGGATTGGCAAAATATGGCCCACTGTTTTTGTAAATAAAATTTTATCAAAACACAGCCTTATAGTCTATTATCTATTATATTGCCTTTGTGCCAGATGGCAGAGTTGAATAGTCCGTAAAGCCTGAAATGCTTACTGTCTGGCCCTTTGCAGAAAAAGTTTGCTGACACCAGGTCGAAGGCAGTGCTTTCCACATGCAGTCACACTGTATAATACACATAAAGCGGTGATATTTGTGTGGCCTGCTAGGGTAATGAACAAGGCCATATAGTTAAGAGACAGATGCAACTGGAGTTCTGGCCACCCAGAAGCTGATGGGATCAGTGTTTTAGTACACCTTTAACCCTTTTGAAGTTCAGAAATAAGGGCTCAAAATCATAGCTGACACTTGAGCCCTAGTTCCCTATGGAGTGATAAAAAACACGCACAGAAATGCACCCTGACTCCTACTTGGGTCTCCCTGCCCACCTGTCCATGGCAAAGCAGAGGTGGCAGAACTGAGAAAGACAAAAATGAGGCCCAAAGCAAATCCCAAAGTAATCTCATAATTTCACATTTATTTCCCTCAAAGAACTATGTAAAGAGGTCTGGGTCTAGAGCAGTGGCTCAGGCCTGTAATCCTAGCACTCTGGGAGGTCGAGGCAGGAGGATTGCTCAAGGTCAGGAGTTTGAGACCAACCTGAGCAAGAGCAAGACTCCGTCTCTGCAAAAAAATAGAAAAATTAGCCAGTGTGATGGCACATGCCTGTAGTCTCAGCTACTCGGAGGCTGAGGCAGGAGGATCACTTGAGCCCAGGGAGTTTGAGGTTACAATGAGCTATGATCACACCACTGCACTCTAGCTGTGTTGACAGAGTGAGACTCTTCTCCAAAAAAAAAGAAAAAGAAAGAAAGTCTGTACCTTCCCACTGGCTAACCAGTTCCACAGATGCTGACTTCAATGAGCTTTAGCTCTTGCCCAGGTTTTGGAAAAAAAAAAGATTATCGTTCTGTAAAGTAGAAGATCTCCATATAAATGAACACCCAGCACCTGCTACTCTCCTCACTGCGGAGCCCAGCCAAGCAGAACTGCAGGGTTAAGATGCTGACTGACAGGCCACAAACCTCTCCACCCATTACCAGTAGAGAGGCTTCCCAGAGAGCACCAGCAAAAGAGAGTTGGGCCCACCAAAGGCCAGATGGCCCTCACTATGTTCTAACTTCCCTCTGCACCTGGTGGGCATCTTCCTCCCTTCCTCCACCTGGCCCATCTTGATCAGAGGCACCACTGTTCTCTACATCACTCTACTGAACAGCGGTCTGGGAGAAGTACTCTGGCAGACCCTCTACCCCTGGTGGGCACCGTTGTTCCCTGGCCTAGGGCTGGGTGCCATCAGCTCCCCACCCCCAATCCAGCATAGGAGCCTGGCCTATGAGGAGACTCCATTCCTGTACCTTCTTTACCTGGGCATTTGTAACAGCCTCTTCCTCATCAGCCCTCCTGACTCTGGTCATTGGCCATCCAACCATCCAAGGCATCCCTCCAGAATTCTCTCACCATATTGGATGATGGCAATCACCGAAGGGCACAGCATTCAGGGCCTTTCATGAGGTGGCTGTAAACTGCACACACCCCAAGTGGGCTTGCCTCCCCTCCTGAGGGCCCCTCCCCACTCATCTACCAGGCAAACCCTTGTCCAGCTTCATGAGAAGCCTGGGTCACTTCTGCCAGTGTCCCTATAACTCTTTGTAAGTTACTCAATTCTAAGCACTTCTCCTCCTATGACCACCAGTCAGTCTCTTCAGAGGCCTCTGGACTGGGTGGGAGACCTGGGACTGGACCTGCCATCCCCCATCCCATGGCCAGTGAGTAACATCCCAATCAGACCTAGAGCATTTCTCTCACCACAGAAGACGACTCTTACTCTGTCCAAATCCCCTGAGCATCTTTCTCCCCCTTCCTGCACACTCCATCTTGGTCAGTGGTTTCACCTTCTACTCAGTTGTCTAAGCTGAAAATCTTGACAGTTTCTCTGACTTCCGCTTCTGCCCCAACACAGAGCCTGGTAAAAAAGCAGCAGATGACAGTGACTAGTTTCTCAATAAATCCATGTGCCCAAGAAGCAAGAAGTCGTCTTGGTAATGTCAGCAATCACATCAGAGTTCAGTCCAAATTGACATCTCATGGAGGAATTTCCTCTTCACTATCCAGACAACTGGCTTCTTGCTTGAACATGCCCGGAAACATGGAGATCACTTCTGCTCTCACTTGTGCTCCCAAGGCAGCTCTATCATCATGGGAGGCACACTTTAGCTCAAACTGCCTAACTGGCTTCCCCCATCTATCATTACCCTCTGGAACCGCATACAGTAAGTAAATATAATCTCATAAAATAGTTGACGGAAGTATCAATGTTCTCCCCAGGTCTCCCTTGACTAGCCTCAAACATCCTCACCATTTGATCTCATTTAAAGGTGCCTTCAGCTTTCCTGAGTTCCTCAGGTATAACTTCCACAAGTTTTTTACCTCCCAGGTGATGCCTACCATATACTGCAGCCTCCAAGAGCATGAGAGATTTCAGAAAGCTGACCAACTTCTAAGACTATCTCTATGAGGGAAGGATTCAAGGAAACCCCAGCAGCAGAAGGGAGATTCTGCCACTTAAAACTCTGGAAAGTGTGTTACTGTGATGGTGACCCCTTTGGATAGAGCACATGTTGAAGGTCTAGCCAGGAATGGATGACAGCCAACAACTAAAATGTAGATGAGGCTGAACATAAAAAGCACCTTTCCAACTGCCCGTTCCCTCCCCTCCTTCCAACCCGAGTAGCTCTCCAAATGGCAATTACTGAATTTGCGCTTTACCGTAGGGTTCAGTTATAGTACAAAAAGGTGCTCTGTGGAATAGATCCAGTTATGCAGCTGACAAAAAAGCAGGATGCCCAGCCCAGGGGTGATTAGTTGGTCACCTTGCCCAGGAACAAACTAACAGTTCTTCCAAAGGAACCAGAGAAAGAATGAGCCTGGAAAGTCTGGATTTTGGGGAGACCAGGGAAGGGTCAGAGAGAGGTGGATTGGTTTTTGCTTGTTTTGTTTCAAGCCACATAGGATATAGCCCAGAAGTTTAGAAGAAAGGTGAGTAGAATGCATCATAGAGAGGAGATGACACTGTTGCCAAATGGTCTTGGAAAACAGGACAGACATCAGTCTAGACTAGTGATACAAACCACGAGTACTGGGCACAGTGCTGTCAGAATATGTGGGCTCTGCCACTTACAGCTATCTAATTTGTGGCAAGTCACTTTAAGCCTCCATTTCCTCATCTGTAAAAGGAAAGAATTTCTAGATCCCACAGTTTTGGTGGAGTTCAAAACTGACCCCTAAGAAAGGGCTTCTGTTAACTGTAAAAACAGTATAAGAAATGTTATTTCTTCTATGTGGTTAGGAGCTACAGTGTTTTGCCACAAACAAGCAGAGTGGTTTGGAGCAATCTCTGGGCTTCAATTTCCCTGTCTGCAGAGTGGGAACAATCATCCTTTCACTGCTATTTCTCCAACGTTCTACCAGTAGAGCAGGAAATGAAATAATGAATGGGAAAGGGCTTCACAGAATGTTATGTTCCACAAATGCTGGGCACTCATTCTCCCTCACACATATCAGTGCTGTAGAACTTGACAACCTGAGTTTCAAAGATGGTTCCTTCTTCCTGCTCCCCTCCAGAATTATGGCAGGGTGCTCAGAAAAAATGCCCACTGCCAAGGAAGATGATGACTTCGGTGGCTGAGGAATATTTTTCCCTGACAAGAATTCTCTATCTATTCCCACACATACCGACCCCTAAGCAGAGACCCAGCTGGCATCAATGAGCAAAGGAGCTGAGAAGTCGTCTGCAACAGTAAGAAAATCAAACACGTTCAGCAGAGTGACTCGCATGCCACAATTTAGAGACTTCAAAGCCACCCAAGCAGGGCTCAACATGCATGGGCCATACTTAGAGGGAAGATGGCAAACTCCAAGATAGGATCCTGCCCTGAAGCCTACTCTAAAGCAAACTCCTGGCATTGAGAACTGGCCTCTGCAATCTGCCACTTGCCCATCTCTGCCAAGTATTTGCCCAGGGACACCTCCCTGCACTTAAACCCCACACCTGGGGTGCTGCCCATTCATGCCCATTCCTTGTACCAAATGAGCCAAAGCCTCACTGGCCTGCCTTCGGAGTCTGGTTTAAATTTTTTAAGACATCGCCATCACCTATCTCAGGCCAGGCAGAGAGCATGCACTCAGAAAACATGTGCTAAATGAAAACATGTACCTCAGTTTCTCATTGATAGTCAAACAGAAAAATGGGCTTTAAATACAAAAGTTTCCTCTGTTTATACAACCACTCTGCAGTCTTCCAGTCTTTCCAGTTTGTCAGACAATTCTTCACAATTAAAGAACATATTCCTGTTTTAGGCCAGGATACCTCGTCTGGAACAATCTCAAGTCAGAGGGTCTAGATTCCAGCACAGTCTGTCCCTTTCACCCCCAGCCGTTTTAATTCATAGCATGATGGAGTAATAAGAGGCTTTGGCATTGGAAAGACCTGGGTTTCCTTCCTGGCTCTAGCACTTCACTTTGAGCATCAGTGTTTTTTTGTAAAATAGGGATAATACCACATCCAAGAAGGTAGTTTGGAAAATTAAGAGGACTGTCCACCTGCCTGGCACATGTGAGATACCAACATTGGCATTTCTCTTCTTTCCTCTCTCCTATTCCTGGCTTTTTAATCTACTGCTGCCCACACCCTAAAATGACCTAAACTGAAGGCTACTGATAACTTCATTATTTGGGGCATTTAGCTGACTGACACTTAAATGCAGAGGCCATTTGTCCAAACTGTACAAAGGGATCAAGGTAGGAGAACCTGAAACAAAGCAGACAGAGACTGAGCTTCTTGGACCTGCTAAGACAACGTCCTAATAGCAGCCAAGCTAATCCCATCTCCTCCTGCTGGCCAAACAGCAGTAGAAAAAAATAACTCTGGACCACATATCCCCAGCCAGGGTATGCTAATCAGACATACTGAAGCTGTCTGGGCAGATGGTGGCAATCTTCACCCTACTCACCAGTAGGGGCAGCACAGTTCATTTGCAAAAATGGCAAAGTCCTGCCAAGTGAGACCAAGACTCTCCTTAGAAGGAGCAAGTAATAAGGATGTTTATTAACAACCACTTGGTCAAGGCAAAAAAAAAGAAAAAAAGAGGTCCTCCCTCAATGTTGGCTGAATGAGGCAAAGATGCCACGAAACAGACTCAGCTGTTCAGAATCAGGTGATTTCTGCCATGACATTAAGTTATACAAATATCTCTTAGATTTAATAAAAACCTCTTGACTACAAATCAAGATGCAAATCTATCTTATTTCCCTCCTTAAAGGTAATGCTCAGTCCTTGTCTACACACGGTTTTTACAAACTTACAGTACTTCAGAGCTCAATCTGTGTTCCTCACTTAGCTCACCTCTTACCAACAGCCAGGGACACATGTGCCCACCTTTCTTCAGAGGTTCCTGAAGTCTTTGTAGATACATTTGAGTCCAGAATGGACAGTAAAATGTATACTCTTTATTTAATCCGACAGTCTCAATTTCACCATCTACTCATTTTTCCTCTGTCGAAAAGCAACTTCCCCACTGTGTCTTGATAGACAGATAGATACATGGATAGATGGACAGAGACGGATGGATATGTTTTCTAACATATTAACAGAAAGGAGGCTTCATGTGATGAGTGCAGATTTTTCCCCTCAGAGTGTTGAAGCAAACTCTGTGAGACAAGCGATAGGAATGCTATTCAGAGAAGCATCTTAGCTGACAGCCATCTAAGTATGCCACCAAGACTCCTTTCCTTTCTGTGGTTTACAGTAATTTGCTTTCTACCTAAGCAAACACTGGTGAGCCCTGAAGGTTAGATTTTGGGGGCAGCTATAATCAAAAAACTCTTCTTTATTATTAATGCACTGGTAGAAGACCTGGAATCAGCAGGTAGATAGTCTAAGCTCAGCCGCTGGGAAGTTCTAAGCACCCTTAAATTCCAAACCAAGTATTTACAAACCTTGACAGCAGATTGGCTGGTGACCTAACTACTGCAACAGACATGTGAGCAATTTCAGCTTGGATCTGCAGCAAACTCACCATACCAGCTCTCACCAGGTCTTTGGTTTGCATTTCTTGTCCAACCCCCAGATGCTAGGAGTCCTCTCCCCAGGACTGGGAGCAGCTGAACCTGTTAGCACTAAGGAACCAACATAGCTCCACCCTAAGCAGGCCATGCACCTGCTTCCCAACCATCAGCCCAGCTGTGCCCTCCCTCACAGTCTCTCCTTTCACCTCGGCCAGTCACGGTAAGAACAGCCAACATTTACTGAGTACTTACTTACTAGGCACCTGGGATTGTTCAAAGTACTTTTTGCATATTAACTCATCTAATTCCCTGAGCCCCATAGGAATGTGCTGGAGGGAGAGAAATACTCTGGCCTAGATTCCCATGTGATTTCTATTCTCTATTTCTAGCTGTGCTGTAAAGCTTACATAACCTAATTTGCATTACGGTACTATTTTAAAAACCTCCAAAGATCACTGCTTCAAGCATCAATGGAAGCTGTTAGCTCCTACCTCAAATGATAATGCGGGAAAGGATATCTATTCTCACAACTAACACAACTTGAATTCTTGACTTAAAACAGTATTTCTGGAAGATGCTATTAGGAAAGGAAAGGATTTGTTCTTATATAAGAAGTATTAGCAGCTCTGTGCTCTGTAAATAAGTGCTAGAGAGAAACATCAATATTGAAACTCACCTCAACAGTAGGTTTCTTGGCTCTGCTGTTGTTATTCATTTACCACCTATCTCCTTCCCAGGTCTCCTAGTAACACTGAGAAATCTATGGTCACTGAATGGCATGGCGTCAGATTGTTAGACAGTATGAGTTTGAGTATCGTGGAACCTTTCTTATTCTGGATAATTTCAGAGATACCCCCAATCCCTCTCAGGAAGCACTGGCGTAAGATGAATGGGAGTTACGGGAAGACCATTCACAGAGCAGGTTGTTTTCAGCTTTAACTGCTCTTAATGTCCTTTGTTTTTAGGGCTCTGGGTTACTAGAAATATAATTACTTGGGGGTGGGGGGGTCTCCTTAGTTCTTTTCCTTAACTCACTACTGAAGGTTTTCCTCCATTGAAGTTATTCATGAAATCTAAGAAATAGGGAAATTGAGTAGGTTGATTAAAAGAGTACAACTCCCCTCGTTTTTCATCAAAAAAAATGTGGTCAGTGTTTAAATTAACCACTTTGTTCTTTGCTGTACCATAAAAACTACATAAAAAGGACTGAAGTATTTGTTGTTCACTTCACTCAGCTCACTTACTTGGAAAGAGGTCCATGAATATAAACCTGAGTAGGTTTCAGGCTCTCAAAACTGTCAGAAAAATATTTTAAATGGGTAAATTTCCAAGTGATGCCTATTTCAGTGATGTCAAAGACCCTATACATCATTCAATAGTTTATAATTAAACTATTAACTAAGTTAGTATGCTTTTTGCCACAGCTAACACACTATTTGTTTTCCAAAACAGTATATTAATAGGGCTTATTTATGATAGGCCCAATTCCTCCAACAAGGAGACTCTCACACTTAAAATGTTTCCACTGGTTGGAGCCTCTGTTCACTGGTACCCAGAAAAGAACCTGACATGTGACAAGTACTGGGCTGTTCAAGCAGGACTGGAGTGCAGTTGGTGCTAGTCAGCTATACATTGTACAACCTTTTTATGGACACCAAAGCCACATTAAATGTACATACAGATTCTGTATGGAAAAGAAAGTTGTTCCAGCAACCTTATAGTTAGTAATCAAAAGAAACTGCTACTTAGAAACAAATATAAAACATGAAATTCATTTTAATATCTATATATCAAATACAGCCTTAGCACAAAACATCTAGTACATAATGAAATGCATTTATGGGACATACTAAATGAAGCAAATCCTTATTAAAATATTTGGCCTAACTCTCTCAAATCTTTTAAACAAACTCCATGATGGTTGAATAAGGTGGGGAATAAATAATCAAGCTACCTAACCTAGAAAAGACAGATAAATTGCCTTAAGTCTATTTGGTCTCTGCAGACTTGGTATTCACCACTCTGAGTCTTGCTAAAGTTGGTTCTGCAAATAATTAGCTTAATTCAGTCCATTATATATTTTTCCATAGTTACCTTAATATTTTGGGTTTTTCTTTTTTCATTTTCTATTGCTTTTTTTTTATGGCTTCTTGCTGTTGTTGTATTGGGGCAATACAACACAGATCAGAGATTTTCATTTCTCAGAGAATGAGAAATTGGCACTTTGATCCTCAGCTTGTATAACAGCGACATATATGGATCCTACCAGCACTGTTACCAACTTGCTGCTTATGAAATTCCACCACTTTGGCCAAAAGAGTGCCCTGTCGTTAAAATCTTCTTAGGTGAACTGCTCCTACCACTGAATTCTTATATTTAAATAGGTGCATGTGTGTAATTTACATACATTTTATATTCTAAGTTTCTGCACACATTCTACACACGTTACACATGTAACTCAGCAAAGGTAAAATGTCTCTCTTGAACAAAAAGCAGTTACAAGGGTATTAAAAAACAACTGTTGAAAAATAACTGTTTTACATTTAGACCATAAAATTTTTAAAGGTAATGTGATGACATAAGACCTAAGAGATCAAATACATCATATATGATTGTCATATATGCATGTTGTATTAATTATTTTTCTCTTTAATCAGAAAATAAAAGAGCTTACCTTTGTATACTGAGATCACAGCTTACAGTCACTATATCTCAGCCTATTTTATACAAGTGATATGGCTACGAAGGTCCGAGGAGAACGAGAATAAAGTGAGATAAACGTGCTGAAAACTGCTTAAAAGTATTAACCTGAAATACACAGAGGGTCCAACACCAGTTTTATAAATACATTAACGAGGTATTTCCAGCTCTTCAATTAATAATGGTGACCGATTCATGATTTTCAAACATTCACTCAAATTTTTAAAAAAGAAGAAAATAAAAGGCTAATAACCAGCAAAATCTATCAGTGGTTTATTCCCCAGGCTAACAATTTGAGAGAGACTACAAATGACTTCAAGAACTATGTAAACCCAACTCCTTGCTTCACCGTACCATGCATGCCATCTAATCAGTGTGAGGTATGTTGGAAATCTATTGGACAAATTACCTTGCACAAGAGATGGGGTGCTCCTGCAGCCTGAAGAAACACAGGATGCAAGCCACATCCCTGGCTAGGCGCCAGTCTCCATGCAGAGAATATGGCTTCAAGGAGGACCCCCATCTCTGAGAAATTATAATAGTGCTAACTGACGCAGTCAGGAATGTAACTGTTCGAATTTATGTGCTAAAAAAGTTTAAAAACCGTCAGAAGCTAGCACAGCTCACACGCTAATTCTAAGTTCTACATTGGTCTGTAACTCCCTGACAAGAAACTATGCTAGAGGGGTCAAGTACAGATATTGCTAGGTTTCCCAAGGAAAAGTTTTAAAACAGACACCGTGGCTTTAAATAAAGTATTGCTCTTCTTTAAAATGCTCAGTCATTGCTTTCAAAAAGAAAGTGTCAGAGTGGTGTATCTGAAAGCTGGATAGCCTCAGGGTGTCACATTGCTCTTAAGACCAAGACATAGAATTGCCATTTCAAGCCAGACAACCTGATGGTTCTAGAAGTCAGAGAAGAAATCTTGAGGGCCCAAGTGAATAATAAATGGTGCGACGCTCAGAGGCTGGCAATAGGGGCTGTCAATGAAAAAACCGCCTACAGTGGAGAAAAGAGCAGAGAAGCAAAACTTTATGTTAATTTCACACAATTTGGTGAAGCCAAGAGCTTCATTTATATTTCTCTGCTCTTTCAGCTGTAAGTGGAATTTTCATTACAAAATGGAGGGGTGGGAAGGGCAACAGGTGGGGGGAACACTTAATTCATTACAGAATTTAAACAGTTGAACTTGCATGGTTACCACTTCTAACAAAGGACTGACAGCTCGATTATTTTAAGTAAAGCAGAGAAATGTAAAAGTTTGCAGCAACTGGGCAGGTTTACAACATGGTTAGTAACTTCCAACAAACAACAAAATTAAAAAAAAAAAAAGAAAAGACTTGGTAGAAACCATTTGAAATGACTGCCATCATGTTGGAAAACAGCACAGCTCCCTTTTCTCCATTACAGAGGGGTTGAGCTATGAAGCAGAGTCAGCTACTTCAAAAGAATTTTCTAAAGAGAAATCTCCAGAGAGATTCCAACTTGGAATCCAAATTTGATGATCCAATTTCAAATAACAATACAGCTGCAGCTGCCAATTAATAGTATTCCAAAACCAAAGAGGACTATTATAAATATTTAATAAAAACTGGACACTATCAGCCATGCTTTTTCTTCTCAGTGATGGCTCTGTTTCATCCATAGGTCAGCAAAACGAATCAATGAAACATGAAAATTCCCATCTGAAATGGGTCCTCTTGTTTATGTCTAGCCACTAATGCACAGGATGAAAATGATAAGTTACAGCTATTTCCAGCAAGTGATGAGGTTTTATTAAAGTATCACCCACCACTAATAAAGACAAAAGGTAAAAGAGAAGAAACAAACTAATCATTGTATAAATACATCTGAGAAGTGACATTATCATTTGTTTTACATCGCTCATTTAGTGGTCCCAAAGTAACTTGGTACATTAATTTGGCACATTTTGTGAAGCCCATTCTCACTGATGAGCACTGTTCAATTCCAAAAAGGAGAATTTAATAGGGGAAAGGAGAGCTAATTCATACTAAAGCAGACATTCTTTTAAGACAAAGAAACTTGTAAATATCAACAGGGGACCGACCCACTGCTGCCTTCATGGGGGTGACTACCTTAATGAAACCATTACCTTCTAGTAACATCATTGGCTTTCCAAACAAGGTGAGAATGCAAGTGGAGGACTTAGGTCTGCACCCTTTACAGAACAGCACAATGTTACCGGACTGATCAATTTCCACCAGCATAATCAGGTGTCTTAAAAATAAATGCTGACCCATGGCTGAAACCTGTCACTTTTCACAGCAGCACTCAACAAGAACTGGGACAATTGAAGAGCAAGTTTTTATGGGGACCCTGTTGCTGCTTTAGATTCTGATGTAATTGAAGAGGAAAGGAGACCCTTCAATGAATCCCAGCAAAACAGCTAATCTTCTATCTGCATGAAAAAGGCCAGGGAGTGAACACAATATCTTACAGAGTGAAGAAGGCCACAAGAACAAAAGAAGGTGATTGATCGATTAATTTATTATTTTTTAAAACTTGGAAATTCGGAAACTAAATAATCACATTCTTCCTTCCCCATCTCTGGGTAGTACCATCATTTGAATAAGCAATTGCTTGGATAACAGAATATAACCTTTATCGCAGGGATGCCCTTGCACAAAGGGCTTACAAAGGAAGTAGACTGGCTCAAATTAACAATTGCCTTTGCTTTGTTGTAGCAGTTTGCTTACAAATGAATGGGCTTCTAGGGCTAAGTTGTTATTAGTTTTCAATTCCTTGTCATTTGATACCAAAACATATCAAAAATAATAAGCTAAAACAATATTCAAACCCATATTTTATTGGCTTTAATTACACACTTCAATATTTACAAAGTTAAAGTTTAAATGAAAAGTCTCTATTGTATTAAAAAAAATAACTACAGCCCAATTAAAGTGCCCTGGGGCAAATACATATCAATCAGCTGAGAATCAGTGACTGCATCAGGAACCAGGCAGTACTCTTGTGTCACAACAAAGCAGTTTATTTGTGATCAGTGTTTGAGACTCTATACATCCTTCACAAATTTAATTTTACATAATCTGATACTTCTCTTAAAACTTAAACTTTGAACTGCTAGACTTTTATTTTCTTAGAACAGAAGGGCTGGTATAAGTTATTTTCCAGAAATGAGGTACCGTTTCACATAACTGGTTTCTTTTTTTTGTTTGTTTTCAAGTTTTAGAGAACTAAATTTGCATTTGTTAAAATCAAAAAGTAGGAAAGATGTTCTTTACAAATAATTTTGATCAAGTATATGTTCAAAGAAAGCAGAATAAAAAGGCTTTTTCTCTAACATTCTGTATTGTACTGTATTCAATAGGAATTAGCTTCTGTCATTTGCTAAAAGAATGAGTAGTGGGGAACAGGATATGTTGGGAATTTCATAACGGGCAACAGAACCATTCTCTTGGGTAAACCTACAGAGAAAAGAAACGGAGAGGACTCCAAATAAGTTTAATACTCCAATAAAAATTTCAGGTAAAAAAAAAAATCTTACAGTAATTATCATTAACCTTTTCCAGATTAGTCAGTCAACATGTACCATTTTGGAAGAGGCCCACAAATCTCTCACAGATATCTTTTGAAATTGCTCTGAATAGTTTGATAAATAGTATTTTTCACTCAAAATGAAGATGGCTACATCATAGAAGTAATTTCATTTGAGTGAGCTGCCACGAATTCTAAAGATCAAAAGCAAAGCTGTTGATTAATATTCTAAAGTGACTCTAGAAATCCATATAGTTCTCAATTTGGCACATCACATATTACAAAGGAAACAAGGGTTGTCAAGAATCAAAGTAAAGCTTTCTGTGCAGGCCTCAGTTGCCCAGAAAGACAGCTCAACTGAAGCCATGACCAGGTCTGTGTCTCTCTTCTTAATGGCTACTGCCGATATTGGCATGGCAAATCTGGAAAGATTAATTGCTTAATTAATTTGTAATTAAATACGTTCTTGTGGCCTCACAAACTTCTGCATACCCAAGCATGATTTCAAATCTGCTCCTATTTCTACTCTAATATTTAACCTATGGAGAAATCACAAAGCAGCAACAGCAGGTATTCAAGAGCACCAGATGATCAGAGGGAAATTACCCCACATGCAACAGCTTTACAAAGGCCAAGAGACATATTTACCTTACAGCCAAAATAAAGCATCGTTTTAGTAGGTTTGCATCACAGTAACATTTAAAAACCAAATCTTTTATGTGAAAAATGGGGGCATCAAATTTCACCAGCTTTGGAAGTCAGTTATATGGCACATGGAAGAGAGGAGCCTTCTGAAGTGGGGGCTCAGAGGCCGCAAGGTGAAAATATGTTAAAGGAGGAAAGGGAGGAACAAGAGAGAAAAATTAAAAAGACTGAGGAAAAACATGAATGTAACTTGGAGTCTAGATATAAAAGTGTTTTAAAGGAAAAAATTAAGCTCTAGCAAACCTTTACTAAAGAATCTGAAACTTACTATATAATCTAAAAGAAAGACACAGACTTAAAAACCTGCCCCAGAATGCTTTGGCACTTACACAAGACACAGTACAGTGAGTCTAGTGAGTCAAAATATATTTAGATAAATTGACCAGACCTAATTCACAGGAAGGATGAGGTGGTCAGGATATCCAGAAGCTAGCTGAATGGTAAAAGCAAATGGCCAAACCAAAAAGCATTAGAAAGTTTAAATTTAGAAGGAAATCTGGGTGGAAAGCATATTCTTAGATCCATCCTCAATTCCTAATCACCCCATTATTGCTCCAGCTCAAAATACAGGGAAGCCTTGACCATACCTGATTGTGCCAGAGGAGACATTCAGGTCAAGGATGTAACTTCAGGCTCCACACTTTGCCTCAAAGAAAACTTGCTCCAAATGTTTGACCTTTGCAACTTCACATCTTTCCAGGATATAAATTATCTATCTTAATGGGCAAGGTGTTCAAACTATTCACTTTACACCTATTTCTACAGTTAGGAAATCAGATGAAACTTCAGTTTAGCAGTGGCTTAAGGACTACATTTTTCATCCAAATGAAAATGGCAAAGCTGACGTGTAAAGAGAAAAAGCACAATGTAAAAGGTCTGAAGCTCATGTAGAGGACTAATGCCACAAGTGGCAATACAGGAAGAGCTTTTCCCTTCTGTGTGCATGCCTAACCCAGCCTGGGGCGCACTAACTCACACACATTTACACACGCGCACACGCATACACTCTTGCTCTCTTTTCTCAATGACGAGGTCCTGCAGATGGCTGATTCTATAAGATGTAGCACCTGAGTTAGGAAAAATATCTAAGAGCATATCACTGACTCCAAACCTATTGCCTCCATTGCCACATAAACCTCATTCAAAAGTTATCCAAAGGGCCACAAATTCATTTATGAATTTGCTTTTATTTTTTATTTTGCAGGGGAGAAGAAAAACACCTATGATATTCTACCATGTACTACAGACTTTCTGCAATAAGCACATAAGTGACACATCTAGTGATACCCCCATCACCTCCTCTCTAGAACCAATGACACCTATTTACTTCATCTTCAAAGGAAAATTTATGGAAAAGGATGATGGTTACAAATTTGAAGTGAGCATTTCCTATTCTTGACTCAAATTATCCATAGGTCCATACAGTTCCAAACCAGAAACTTAAACATAGCTATATAACTGGTAGGCAGCCAAGCTAGAAACTGGGTATGGCCCTTCAGTAGCCTTTGAATGGAGTATAAGTTGGCTGTAAGAAGAACTACTTAAAATATTTAATTTCAATATGGTCAGAAACAGGCAATTAGAACAAGCAGTCCTTCAATCAGGCAAAGCGGAGAGAAGAGCAACTCCAACCAAACCAAGAACCACAAGGTTGTGGCATTTTCAAAGGGAATTTAAGTTGGGTCACTAGAATGAATAGGTCTGAGATTCTCCGATTCATTTACAGAAACTCTAGGTACAAACTGTGCTTTAGATTGTTGTGACAGTTGCTAAAAGGAGGTATCAGTAAGGTGGTATACATACCATAGGCTGGGGCAGCTGTGCTGTAACCATATGGTGTTCCATACCCTAGTGCAAAGAAGAAGAAAGCAGATCAGTCCAAGACCCAGGGCAATCATCACTGGCCCAATTCACCAGCACTACCTGGCCCAAGACCATGGGCCCTGAGACTTCTTCCAGATAGTGTATGAATAAGAACCACTGCCAAAGTAGTCTAGCCACTCTCTCTATCCTTGCTTAGATGTGGAAGCTCCTCACCATGGCCTACAAGGCCCTCCTTGATCTACCCTCACTATCTTGCATCTATTTCTCACTGTGCTTCCCACAATGCATTATACTAATAAGTATCTATCTCTTGTCTGTGTTACCCACTGGAGTAGCAGAGACCTGGTCGATCTTATCTGTCTTTCCATCATCTGAACTTAGCAGAATGTTTAACATACAGGAACCATTCGCTAAATATAATTTGTCAAACGAAATACTTAGAAACAAATTACCAATTTCCCAAAACTGGAAAACAACTTTCCAAGTTTCTTTTCAGAAAGTAGTGACAGAGCAGGCTGAGGCCTCAATTGCCATTACAGAGGGCACATAGGTCAGCTTGTGAGCCCAAGGGCAAGGTCTATGACTTGCTGATATTTGCATTCTTGGCCTTAGCATAGGTTCTCAAAGTAAATGCTGGTCAATTTGACATTAACATCTGGTGCCTATGAAAAAGGCTCATATTATTAAGTAAGAACTAGTATTAAAGAACACAAAAATTTTTGAACCAATTAGTTGTGACAGTAATTTCTTTTTCTTTTTTTTTTGAGACTAGATCTCGCTCTGTCGCCCAGGCTGGTGTGCAGTGGTGCAATCATAGTTCACAGCAACCTCAAACTCCTGGGCTTAAGTGATCCTCCTACCTTAACCTCCTGAGTAGCTGGGACTATAGGCGCTCACCACTAGGCCCAGCTAAATTTTCTATTTTTTGGAGAGATGTGGTCTCGCTATGTTGCCAGGCTGGTCTGAAATTCCTGGCCTCAAGCAATCCTTCTGCCTTGGCCTCCCAAAGTGCTGGGATTACAAGCATGAGCCACTGCGCCTGGCCTAATTTCTTCTATGTCCTTATTTAGACAATTAACTTCTGAGTCCCATTTTTTCATCTATGAAATGGGAAACCTCCCAAGCTACTTTATAATTTTGTTGTATAGATTGGAAATACTATGTTAGTAGAAGCTGCAATCTTTACTCTTTCAGTAAAATATCTTAAAAATATGTAAATACAAAATCACTTGGGTAAATCTCTAGATAAAAGAAGTGTCTAAAATAGAACTAGGGCACAAAATCAACATGGGACTTTCACACTATACCCAAATCACATCAAGTTTTTCCATGTTACGAGTCCTTTTTCTATAACCATTTCTGCTGTTCAGAGTGATTTTGTTCCCTCCTTCTCTGGATGACCAACTGCAACACATCCTTGAGATCGGGATCAAATATCACCTCGTCTGTGAAGTCTCTCAGGTTTGCTGTTCACTCCTTTGCCCACCCCATGTTACAGCTTGCATATTACATTTTGTTTATTCAATATTTGTTCCTACCCCATCTGACCCCAAGTATTGAGGCAAAGGCTAGATCTTAGGCATCTATTTCTCACTGTACTTCCCCAATGGAACATATCATCAAAGAGAAGAAAGGCTCATCTCAATAACTTGCCTATTATTGTTAATAAAAGCTTTGCCCTTTCAATAATGCACTAAATAAGGCTAAAAATAATAAGATTCAGTAGAAATAGGGATGCACAGAGTATCTTAATTTTGGACACATATACTGTATCAAACTATAAGAAAACTCATAACCTTTTCCTTTTACTCCCAGTGCTCATCTTTCAGTGTTCTCTATCTCATCTCATTAAATGGCAAAATCATCCCACTTAGTTCCCCTAACTAAAAATCCTAGGAGATGAGATATGCTTGAAGTCTCATTCTTCATCATTTATTAAATTTATCAGGTTTGCTTCCTCAAAATTCCTCCAATCTATTCTCTTCTTGCCTCCCATCCAATTCCCTGTCTCCACTGGCAATGCTTCTAACATCTCTGACTTAGTAGTTTGCAACAGCCTTCTTTTTTTTCTTTTTTTAATTGACGCATAATAGATGTACACAGTTTCAGGGTATGTGTGATAATTTAACACAGTCATGTAATTTGCAAAGATCAAATCAGTGTACTGGGGATATCCATTACCTTAAATATTTGTCTTTTCTTTATGCTAGCACCATTTGAATTCTTCTCTTCTAGCTATTTTGAAATGCACAATAGATAACTGTAAACTACATGCAACAGCCTTCTAACTGGTCTCCTCATGTCCACTCCTACTCCCTAATCTATTCTGTACACTATATAAAGAATAATCTTCACAAATAAAGTCTCAACTTGTCAGTGCTCCTTAGAATCTATCATGACTTCTACTGCACTTAGGATTCTAAGTCCAAAATCCAAACCATGGCCCCCTGGGACTGACATCCAGCTTGAACTCACATCACTTCCAGTCTGTCCGCCGCACCCAGTGCTCTCCATGCTCCAGACATTTCGGGCTTCTTCTAAGAAGCCAAATTCCCCACCGCCAACACCACAGGGCCTCTACACATGCTTATCCCTCTGTGTGCAACACTCTTCAATCTCAGTCTTCTCTTAGTTAACTCCTACTCATTTTTCAAAGCTCAATTCAAATGTTACTTATTCCACTAACCCTCCAGGGACTCACTAGACTAGACTAGGTTTCTCTGTTACATGCTCTCATAGCATTATGTCCTCCTTCATCACACTCATCTCAGTTTATAACTGTTATTACTTGATTAATCTAACCTACATCTCATCCTTTAAGCTGCATAAGCTGCATGAGAGCAAAATCCATGCCTGGCATGTGTCAAAGCAGGCACATTCTTTATAAGACATCTTTGAGTGGTATACCTACTAAAATCAGCTTCTAGAAGAATTCCAAAGCCACATCATTTATAAAATTTTCCAAATGGGCCTGGCTCACAGTGGCTCATGCCTGTAATCCTAGTACTTTGGAAGGCCAAGGCAGGAGGATTGCTTGAGGATAGGAGTTCAAGACCAGCCTGAGTAACATATCGAGACACCATCTCCACAAAAAATTTTAAAATTAGCCAGGCATAGTGGCACGTGCCTGTAGTCCCAGCTACTTGGGAGGGTGAGACAGGAGGATTGCTTGAGCCCAGGAGTTTGAGGTTGCAGTGAGCTATGATAACGCCACTGCATTCTAGCCCAGGTGACAGAACAAGACTCTGTCTCAAAAAAAAGGACAAAAGACAAAAAACCTTCCCAAATGGCCTATTCTAATTCTTTCTAGGGGGAAAATACAACCAAAGTGAACCCTTAAGGATAATATCTAAAAAGTAATGACTGGATAAGACCCAATCTTTATAACAAATTCAACATTATCAGTAAATACAAGAGGTTTACTTATCAAGTTAAAAGTACCATACTTTCAATATTGCAAAGAACTTGATTTTAATGAGACAGCTATACGTCTACTACTAAAATGACATAAGGATCAGAACAGAAGGCAGGGAGAGGTGGAATGGAAAGAATGTAAACTTTGGAAATACGAACACCTACATTCAAATCCTTAGTCTGCTGTTTAGGAGTTGTTTCACCCTGAGCTACTTGCCTTATCTCCCTAAACCTCAGTCTCCTTACCTGGAAAATAACTTCTACTTGAGGAAATACTGTGAGGAATTAAAAACAATTAAGTGAAATCATTTATATAAAAGTATCTGGTATATAGTAAGCACTGGATAAATGAGTGCCCAACCTCCCCACATTTTTTTTTCTTTTTTGTACTTTGTTAGCTTTTGACAGTTCCCAAACACTGAGTTTAACAAAGACTAATAATGCCAGCCTTCACCCAATTAAGTAGCCTCTTATCAGCAGTTTTTCTCTCCTGTTATACCTAACCTGTCATCTACATCCTCACTGAATACACTGTGCTCAGATGTCCAAACTCCTCAATCTGTGGAACTTCTTATAATTCCTAATCAAAATATGTTCCCTCAACCAAGTGCAATGTTGCTCATCTGTCATCTCCCTCCAGGAAGCCTCTAGTAACTCAGCAGATTCCAGGAGAAAACCTATGACACTCTATACATTCTCTACTTTGCATTTCTGTGTAAATTCATCTTATCCCGTGTTCTATTTCCAGAGACCCTGTATAACCTTGGAAAATGGAGATGCTGTTCTTCAAATTTTGGCCCAGAAAAGGGGACCCATCTCTTATAGGCTGTACTATACCTGGAGCTATGTAGCCAGGAGCAGCTGTCGCCCCAACAAAAGCTCCCCTTGTTAGAGTTCCTCTTCCTCTGCCCCGAACAGCCTGGACTGCTGCAGACACAGCTGTATTCACAACACCCTTCGCCTGTTCAAAACAACATATTTTCATTACTGAAAGAAGTATAAGAACTATCATCCTGTCATCTCTGTAATGCACAACCACTATGAGAAGCTATGAGCCTGCAGGTGAGACAGTGAGTTCTCTGTGACCTTGAACCTTCAATTTATCATCTATAAAATGAAAATGACACCTACCTTACAGAGTTGTTCAAGAGAATATACTGGGCACATAAAAGCATGCAAATAACTTTTCACTTGGGTGTTATCCAGAGTTCATTTTGTACATACAAATTTCAGTATCAAATTACTACTACTGTAATATCCAAAGTCATTTTGGGCCTGACTAAAGTAATTATAGACACTTGATACCTAGGTTCCAAGTCCACTGAATTCTCCACCCAGAGGCAGAAAATACCTCAGCAACTACCTAGAATAAGCTGTGCATATGAGTCCGGTTAGGGGGAAAAAAAGGACTAATACAGGAGAAACAAAGATGAGGATGTCAGCTCCTGCTTTAAGTAATTGTGACTTCAGGAAGGTCGTGGGATTTCTTTGAACCTGTTTGCTCTGCTGTCTGTATATGTGTATATATGTATGTATCAACTATTAAATAAATACATACCACCTCGAAAGCCTCTTCCTTGTTCTAAAATGCCATGCAACACTGGTGAAATCAAATCACATACTATCTCTCTATGGCAGTCTCTCACTAATTATAAAATGAGGATAATGATACCCACTTTGTTTTCCTTACTTTAGACTAGAAAGAGCAATTGACAGAACTGAAAAACATTCTGAAAAGTAGAACAGATAAGTCCAGGAGTAAGAGTACACAGGACTGCTGAAAATTCCAAACTGAAATTTTAAGAAAATCAGAAGGTGTCTAGTTTTAAACTAAATAGCATATTTTTAATATAAAATATGCAAAAACTCAATAGAAACTACTAGAATTCCCCACTATAACCAAGTGCAAGAAAAAGGGTGCACAGCCTCAAAGTACACTGTATGATAAAGTCAACACTATCTCAGAAGCTCAAAGAGTCAGAATATACACACATTTATCTCACATTAAAAAATCACCATCCTTTATTCCTCACAGGATAGCCTCTACCTCTAATGCAACTGGGCAGAAGACAGTTTCAAGGTCAAATGTACCATACACAGGGACAGCCATTTTTGTTTTTGCCTAAAATAAACCAACCCACACATCCAAAATAGACTGTTTCTTGGCTGTCAAGCACATTGAACACATGAGTTTTACAGCTTCTAGTATGGAAAATTTCTAAAAATGAGTGAACTTCCTGTAGATATCTTTTTTTTTTTTTAACATGGTTTAGTCAAAAGTAGTCAGGAAGCAACAATCTGGCAGCAGCACAGTGATTCCACACAAATCTAGCTCATGTCACTGGAAACAAACTTTACTACCTAATAAATATCTGCACATAGACTTTTTAAACACTAGAATTAACTGACCAAATACAAAATGTAATGTGGGAAAAAAACATAACAAAACAAGGTAACAATTATCTTTCTACAAATCTGAACATATTTTGTCCTATATTTCCTAGAAGATTTTAGCAAAAAAAATCTTATTTTCTATATGTAGTTATTTTTTACTTCATCTCTATAAAAGCTCGTTTTCTCTATTTATCTTTTGAATCCTAGAATTTAAGCAGTAATTACAGTAAACACAAAACAAATTTCTAGATTGATATAATATGTAAAAGTAAAATGCCCATGACCTTTGGAAGGAGAAGAACCTGGTTTTAAAAGGAACCTCTACTATCAATTAGCTATGTTACTACTGTCAAGTACCTCAATTTCTTTGGTCATCATTTCTTTACCTGTAAAATGAGATCAATTCTACCCTCCTACAAAGGACTTAGCATATGTAAAAGAATCTAAAGAAAATGTTTAACATAGAGTCTTAATCTAAGCTTCATTCTATTAGTCTAAGCATTTTTAATTTATGTTTCTATCACATAATGTATTCAGACATTATTACACCAGTACTCTCCATGTGTCAAAGAATATCATATTTACTGATGTAACTCTTTTTCCCACACAACCATAGATATGGTATACATTTAGAAAATATTTTTGCATGCATAAATGAATGGATGGAATAAATTCATATCTATGAGCATGTAATTTAGAGGCCATTTTTTTCTAAATACCTTGCTAAGATCCTGGGCCTTTAAAAGTACTGACATTCCCAAGGCAGTAAATAAACACAAGCAACAAAGTGTCAAGTTTTGTGCCATCCACAAAGGAAAACCCAAAATAAAACAAAATGACAAAACTGGAAAGAGCACCTGCAAACTATGATGAATATAAGCCCCAAGTACTCTTGGTAGCTTCCTAAACAACTGCTTGCAGCACCTTATTAAGGTCTAAATCACTTCAACACTTTACCTCATCAAGCATCACCTCAACCCTCCAAATAAGGCTAATAGCCTCTTTTTCTTTTTTTTTTTTTTTTAAATATATAGTCTTGCTCTGTTGCCCAGGCTGGACTCCAGCAGCCCAAACATAGCTCACTGCAGCCTCAAACTCCTGGGCTGCGACGACAGGCACATGCCACCATGCCCAGCTGATTTTATTTTTTTTTTCTTGGTGTCTTGATACGTTGCCCAGGCTGGTCTCAAACTCCTGAGCTCAAGTGATCCTTCCACCTCAGTCTCCCAAAGTGCTGAGATTACAGGCATGAGCCACCACACCTGGCCAGACTCTTTTTTACATATACAATTTGCTTAGAAAGACCACAGAACAGAGAACCACTAATACATTTATTATATATTATTCATGAACTGACCCAAAGAAAAGACTGCCAAACGTAGGAACAAGAAATAACTTCAGAAAAAACTAAAGTGGCACATGGACAAGAAAGCAAATTTAATTCCCATAACATTTTTCAAATGTTCTGTAAGGTTTAATGCTTAACTCATACCTGAGGGATAATCTTCTTTTTCTTATTATTTGCTGCATTGGGTCCAGAAAACAGCTTCTCCAGGGCAGCTAAAGCTGCACTTGCCTTTGCCACTTTCTTATTTGGACCTGCGCCTCTGAATTTCTGACCATCTACTTCTACCTAAAATCAAGAACAATACTTTGTAATTATCCCATGCAATTCCTCTATGTAGTTTTAATTTAAATGTGTCCTAACACAGAAAACATGAAAAAAATTTAATAGTGCCACAGAACTGACTCAGTCTAAAACTTTTTTACACATAAACTCAGGATATCCTATGTCTTTGTGAGGAAAAAGAAGGCTGGCTCGTATCAAGGCACACACCTCCATTACAAAGCGCTTGTCATGGCTTCCCCCAGTCTCTGAGATGAGTTCATACTTGAGACCTCTTCTTTTTTCATTGAGCTCCATTACAGGATTTTTGCCACTTGCTGTGAGGATAGGGCCCTGAGTTCTTACCTATAAGAGAAAGGGAAACTGGAGGTTCAATCAAGTAGGATTTTAGAATATTAAATATCTTATTAACATAATTATGCTAAAAGAAGGGCTCAAAAATTCTACTTTAAAGCATTTAGGGGCGAGGATGAGTCACCTCTGTATACAAATGGCACATTATTATTAAAGGTGTGAAAACTCTACAAGCAGTAAATACTGCAGTCATCTGGCCAGACTGCCTTCAAAGCAGGGATGTCCAATCAGACTAGTATTCAAGATTGTAGCCTCACCACTACAGGGACTCAGGGTCTGATCTGTGGTGTTCATGATCTAAGAATAATATTCTAAATTACTAACAATGAGAACAGAACAACTGGGATTCACATGATGCCTAAGGGTTCACCATTTGCCATCTTTAGGGTTAGGAAGAAAGAAGCCTCAATTTGCGATATGAGGGAAATGTTCCTATACATCTCTCAGTCTCTCTAAACAGATTTAAGGGCACCTAAGGTAAAAACAGTAAGCTACAGGTTATGGATTCTGAAACCTAAAAATAACAATAAAGACAGTCATTCCCTCCCCTCAAGGACCCAGATTGTAGTGGGAGGGACAGACATAATCACTGCAAAACAATGTACGCTAGGGAACTAATGTATGCTATGGAAACATAGTAGAAGGGATCACTTTCTAGGGCAACCAAGATAGTTTTCCTGGAAGAGACATGTGAATCTGACCTTAACATGTAAGTACCAGATCATCATCAGGTAATTCAAAGACGGACGTTTTGAACAAAAGAAACAATAATAGCAATGCAAAGGCCCAAGAAAGGGAAAGAATGTTTGAGAATGGCAAGAAAAGAAAGTGCCAAGAGGAAGCTGGTGTATTAGAACCTGATCAGAAAAGCCACTGATGTGGCCCAATCACACAGGACTTCATACGCCAAGCAAATAAACTTTAGACTGTCTCACGGATAATGGGGAGCCACTGAAAGAGTTAAACCTGGAAAATGACATGGTTAGACTTGTGTTGTAGAAAAATCACTCTAACAGTGGTGGAAAGAACTGACTTCAGGAAGCTGTAAGACTAGAAATAGGAAAGAGAAATAATTCATGTAAGAAGGTGAAGGCTCAAATGAAGGGAGAGGCTAGCACCACAAACAAACCCTCCCCCCCCAAAAAAATACTACAATTATAGTTTTGAGAAAGGAAAAATCAAAGATTGAGCACTTCTTGAGGTCGAAGATCATGTTTATCATTCCACTACAGTAGTTACTCAAGAAATGCTGAATAAACAGAAAGAATGCCCAAAAGTATCATTATTATGTATATAAACTTAATGGACATAAACATTTTTTTTTTTTTTTTGAGACAGAGTCTCACTCCATTGCCCTGAGTAGAGTGCCATGTTATCATCATAGCTCACAGCAACCTCAAACTCCTGGGCTCAAGCAATCCTCCTGCCTCAGCCTCCCGAGTAGCTGGGCCTACAGGCGAACACCACGACACCTGGCTAATTTTTCTATTTTTAGTAGAGACGGGGTCTCGCTCTTGCTCAGGCTGGTCTCGAACTCCTGACCTCAAGCAATCCTCCCATTTCTGCCTCCCAGAGTGCTAGGATTACAGAAGTGAGCCATTGTGCTCGGCCCAAGATTCTCTTGATAAAATATCCTAAAGCTGATATGATGTGATTGATACTGTAAAAGTCAAACAATGGACAATTTTTAAAGGAAAGCTTAATAAACATTCCTGGGTATTTTGATAAGTTTTTATAATCTATACTGTTAAAATTTCATGGCAAATCTCCAGTGACCATATTTAAGAGATAGTAAGTAATTTTAAACTAGGTCTATAGTAAGCACTCTTTTTTCCAAACCTGAAATCACTTTTATAAAAGTGAATTAACACATAAAAATATCAGAATTTTAATGTTACTACTATTTTAAATGAAGAATAAGGGTTTTCTTCTCCCCCCTCATTACTACAATATACAGAAACAAAATACAGATATAGTAACTATTAAAACCTTCACATGCTCAATGTGGCTGATATTAGTGCAGCCCACACTGCTCTCTCCATTCTTAATTCTTTTTGTCCTTAATGGTCTGGACCTAATAATTAATTAGCCCTTTCTTCTTATGGTGGATGTATTAACATTTGCCAGCAAAACAGTATCTTGCCTTGTGACTACCCCCTATAATTGACCAGTCCTCTAAACAGCCAGGTGCCACGCCTTCTGTCCTCCACAGCTGCAGTTTCCAACCTCCGGGGCCACGGACCGGTACTGGTCCATGGTCTATCAGGAACCGGGAACCACAACAGGAGGTGAGTGGTGGGCCAGCAAACAACCCTTATCTGTATTTACAGCCACCCTCCCATTGCTCACATCATGGCATAAACTCCACCTCCTGTCCCATCAGCAGTGGCATTAGATTCTTACAGTGGGTGTGGACCCTACTGTAAACTGCTCATGTAAGGGATCTAGGTTGTGCGCTCCTTATGAGAATCTAATGCCTGGTGATCTGAGGTGGAGCTGAGGTGGTGATGCTAGCACTGGTGAGTGGCTGCAAATACAGATTATCATTAGCAGATTATCAAATACAGATTATCATTTGACTGAACAATAAATGTAATGTGTTTGAATCATCCTCAAACCATCCCCTTCCCCCAGTCCGTGGAAAAATTGTCTTCCATGAAACCGGTCCCTGGTGTCAAAAAAGTTGGGGAATGCTACTCCACAATATCACATGAAGAGTCAAGTGTGGCTTTCTCAGGCTTCAGTCCCCATCATTTCTCTTCATACTAACCCACTTGGCACTTCTCAAACATTTACTTTCACAACTCCATGTCATTATACCTCTTCTTTGTCCAGCCCAGAATGCCTGCTTTCCACCTCTTTCCCACATGGCAAAACTCATCATCTAAAACCTTGCTAACCTTTACTCCCTTGAATTTTATATGGCTGTGAGCGTGTATATAAGTCTCACAACCACTTCTTCGAGATTTCACATTATCATATTTATTTTGCAATTGCAGTGCTTATCACATTTCATTATCATTCATTACAAACATGTCTTTTTACCCTTCTAACCTGGTAGCAACTTCAGGCTCCAGACACAATTTCTGCAGTACCTGGCACTAAGCAGGCATTAAAAGGGGTCTATGGACTGAAAAAACTAGTCTATTAGTCCTTAATAAACACCTATTCTTACACATGACAAACTAAGACCTTTTTCTATTTTCTGTTTTGGGACAGGTCTCACTCTATTGCCCAGGCTGGAGTGCAATGGCACTGTCATAGCTCATTGTAACCTCAAACTCCTGGGCTCAAGAAATCCTCTTGTCTCAGCCTCCGGAGTAGCTGGGACTACAGGTGTATGCTATCATGCCTGGCTAATTTTTTTATTTTTTGTAGAGATGGTGTCTCACTATATTGCTCAGAGTGGTCTTGAATTACTGGCCTCAGCCTCCCAAGGTACTAGGATTCTAAGCATGAGCCACCATGCCCAGCCGACAAAGTAAAACCCTTTATTAATGTAAGCTCTTCTGTTACTTTAAAGCCAAGTTTCTTTACACAAAATGCAGTAAACAAGGGTTCCGTTAATTCCCCAATGTGCTGTATATACTCAGCACTCGGATTTTGTTCCATTCTGTTATCTGTGGTGATAAGCTCATAGTCTGAGGTACACACTGGGTCAGGCTATGCCTTCCTTCAGGGCTGGACCAACTAAATGATGATCCAATGCTCCCTACAGCTTCGCACAAACTTCAAATAATCCCAAATTTCCTCCATTAGATCTTTCAGGTTTTTAGGTTTTTGCCCTTCGGTTATTGTTGATACTCTTTATACATTATAGCTGTGAAATCATGGAAGCAGCTTCCATGGTCAGTAATAGAGAAATGCTGTAATAGTTAAATTAGGATATATTCATGTGTTGGGTAGTATACAGTTATGTTTACAGGTGTTTTCAGAATCAAGTGAAAAAAATCAAAATGTAAAACTGCATGAAAATATGACTATCTCCATAAAAATATTCATTAAAAAAAGTCAGATAAAAATAAACCAAAACATTAATAATATCTGCCTCTGGAATCTATAGGTTTGTATATGCTTTTGATTTTCTTATTTATACTTTTCCACATCTCTCACATTTCCTACAATGCATATATATGATTGTTTTCTAAGGAAAAAAAATATATTATATAAGTATACCTCTAAGGTACTGGAGGTTTCAGTTGTAGAATTTCCAGTATTATTGCTTGAGTTTGAAGACACTGTTTCATTTTTGCTTTCATTATCTGATTTCTCATCGGAACTCATACATTCAATATCTGCATCAAAGCCTGTTGGGTATCCCATTGCTTGCAATACCTGTACAAATTACATTAAGATGCAATTTTATTCAGACATCAGAGACCAGAGATTAGATGAAATATTAAGTATAAAATTTCAAATTCCTAACATTTGGATCCATAAAACACCTTGCAAGGAGAGTAAGATGGTGCTAAATCTGTAAGTCCTTGGTTAAATAAGGTATACTTACCAGGGTAGCATTATGGAAAAATGGGGAAAACCTTCTCAGAGTTATTAGGTTTAAATAAGGGATAAAAGAAATACAAATCTGAGGCTACTCCTAGCTCATTTAATTTGGAGGTGGGAGGGAGAGAAAATAAACAATACGGCCAGGTTCAACCAATTGGATGAGGAGAAAAGTCAAAAAGCACACTGTAAAAAGTTAACTAGATTAGAAAGAAACCTGAGGATCTAATCCTATATTTCTCCTCTGGCCCTCAATTTTTCAATCTATAAAACAGGAAGACTGGATTAGTTGACCTCTAAATTCTATAACTCAATCCATTAGGAGAAATTGGCCCAGAAAAGGAATCAAGAAATATTTTTACCTTTAAACCAATTTGCCTATCAATTACAAACATCTAAAGCTGTCTACTTACTGGGCTTTCAATGTAACCATAATAAAGACTTATATGATTCAGTCTCTCGGTTTATTCCCTATACTAAGTGAGCTAGGAACAACTTTAGTCTTGTATTTCCTCCTTTCCTCTCGAGGCCTAATAATTTTAGGGCTACCTCCAATGTTCAAACTTCTTATATTTCCATTTGATGCCAAGGATTTCTCATACTTTTTTGAAATAAAGCTTTCAGAACATGTATGTGTATGTGCACAAGCATGCTCACATGCACATGCATACATATATGCCTTTTATTACCTCCTTCCAGCTTATACTGTTTTTTTAGATGTTTACAAAAGAATATGTTTGCTAGCATTTTTATAAGCCTCTTTCAAAGTAGGCTGATCTTGCTTTTTCAGTTACTAAAGGTTTATATCAGAGGATGTCCCTACATCCTTTAAGTTCCTAAAGATTCCCGCATTTGTTTCAGCTTTTAGCTGTTTTAATTGCTAGAGTGTAAAAGCAAAATCATATTTCCTTAGAATACGAATTGCACTTAGTAAGTGTCTCAAAAAACTGTTACAGTGGCTATATGAATGAGAAGCCAGCCTGTATAGACAATGACATCTTGCATAAAGGACTTTGCCAATATAAATAAATGTGTTACTCTAAACAAAAAAATGGGCTTACATAGAACTCTGTACCAAGAGAACTTGAAATTAATTCACTGAATTCATATGGAGAACTTGGCATTCATCATAAATAAATTTCTTGTATTTACTTGTGAGTAAAGCCAAGAACTCTTTTTTAACATCTTAAGTTCTAAAAGTACTCAGGTAGTACATTACACTAAGGACATTAATATCATTTGGGTATATCCTCATCAATATTTTATAAAGAAAACACCTCTCCACTGAGTTCTGCAAACATGCTCTCCCTGAGAAATCTCCTCTCAGAGAATAGCCATCAGGCTACAATTAACACTAGCTTACGTAGGCTGCAAGTCAAAAGCCAAGCATCGCAAATATATTTGTTTATTCCAATAAAAACTAAACATATTCAGCTTTTCCCAACTTAATAGAGACAATTAAAATAGTCTAATATAAACTAATGCCATTTCTATTCTTTTTTCACATACCAGATTCATTTATTTACTTATTACAGCAATATATTTCAATACATTTACAAATAGTTTATATAACTGATGGATTACATCTCAAAGGATACAGTGTCCATTTGCAATACAGTATAATTGTGATTAAATTTGAAATTTTTTGTTTTTCTATGAACACAAATTCTAAGAGCATATAATAGCATATGCTACAGAACAAAAGTCAAAAAAGTAAAGAGTTCTCAGACCTTTGGAACCATCAAAGACTCTCTTCTTAACCAAACTCTAAACCGGATACCCTGAGCCACTTTTTCAATTATGCCCCATCCTTGGGCCTTGTCCTTAAAGAATCCAGTTGTAGCAAGAATCCTGCTAAATTTCTTTAGCCAGAATCTTTCACCCTCAATATCTAATCATCCTTGATATCTGATCAAATTTCCTCATTTCCTGTATCCCCCAGGTGATGTCTGATTTCCCTGGCCTGCCTTCAGCAAGAATTCCTAGGTCCACTTAAGCTAGAAATCCTTCACCCCTGAAGTCACCTCTTAGTAATTTTCCATCCACTGACCCTCCCTGTTCCTTGGCTATAAATCTCCATTTGTCCACTTTGAATTCAGAATTGAGCCCAGTTCTAGACTGAGGTCTCTTTTACCCTACTGCAATAGTTCCTAAGTAAAATCTGTTTTACTACTTCAACAACTATCCAGCTTTAATTTTCTTTGACAGAACCAAAGTTTATTTGGAATCAATTACTAAAGCCCAAAAATCAGTATGCCAAAGAACAGTGAGTTTCAAGTGCCTGGCAAATAAATTTAAACCTAAAGAATACATCAAGTGAGCTGAAAAATCACAAGATAATTGATGGAAACAATATGGCTGGGAAATCAGCTGTGTGTAACCATGTACCCTTCTTCCTGGAAGAGGGCTGAGATTGAGACAGGTTGAGATTGAGCAAGAGGATACACCCAAAGACTAGGGGCCAAGAGTGAAAAGAAAACACAAGGCACGTCACACCATCGCTCTCTACTCAAAAGAAAGTAACATTCATGGCTTCTATATGATAGAGATCTGATTTCATCAGATTTCTTGGGAATCTGATGGCTCCAAGAACCTCTCCAAAGAGGCTTCATTTCTTATCCCTGTCTAGCTGATCTTTTCCCACAGTGACTAAAGTTCTTTTCATGGAATATGGCTAATTATGTCCCTAAAGGTGTCCTTTGTGAGTGGCTGCCAGGATAAAGAAGTAGAAGAGGAAAGGGAAGACTGGCCATTAATTTCCATTACTTTATGGTGCTTGCTGCTGGGCAGCCAGGCCAGGATCACACGGAAGGAACTAATTTCTTCTTGTTTTGTTTTGATTCAATTCTCTGGTGTGATTTGTCTTAACAGGTACAAACTTCCTACCAACTTATTGAGTAAGGACTGCAAGGATTTTTATCTAGTGGACATACTTTCATAAACACATGTTAGATGTAAAATTTTCTCTCAAACTCACTTATAAACAGAACCCACAACATGTATAATCTTTATGGATGGCAATTTGGCAATACATGTCTGGTATATAATAAGAATATCAGTACATTTGTTAATGATTTAATGCGTCATTCAAATGTGCTTACCTTTTGACCTAATAATTCCATCTCTAGAATGTATCTTCAGGGATAATCAGACAAGTTAAAAAATATGCAAAGCAATAAAATGGAGGCATCTAAATCTAAAACTATTAGTTACATTATAATAGCTTGATAATGAAATATTAGGCCATCACTAAAAATGAGAGCAAGTCTTTGTGTTAACTATAAAAAATTCATAATATGTATTTTTAGATCAAGAAAGCATGATCCTATTTTAAGCATACATACTTTTATACACATTATATAAGCCAACCCACCATTCCTTACCCAAACCCTTGGCACCAGGTTGTTTTGAGAATTCAAAATTTTTCATTTTTGAAAGCAAATATAATACATATACCACATATTTTCCAAATCCCCAGTGGGTTCTCAGGTGCTACCCCATGTTTGTGCAAAGAAACATATAAAATATTCACATTAAATCGAATAATAGAGACTAAACATAGTCCATTAATTCAGGTCAGGTTTTGTCATCCAGTGAATCTGCATCAAACTTAGGGAAATTTTTTTTCATTTTTTAGCACTTTTTGGAGTTTGGAATTGCAAGCTAAAAAAAAAAATAAAGTCTTGAAATATATATACCAAAATGTTTATGGTTATTATTTCCAGTAGTTAGAATCAGAGATTTCTTCCCCCTCATTTTCTGAACTGTTTATAACAAACAAGCATTACAACATTTATAATAAGAAAAAGAAGTCAAGGCTGGGCATGGTGGCTTAGGCATGTAATCCAGCACTTTGGGAGGCTGAGGTGGCAGGACTGCCTGAGGCCGTAAGTTTGAGACCAGCTTGGGCAACACAGCAAGATCCTATCTCTACAAAAAATTTAAAAATTAGCCAGGCATGGTGGCATGCATCTATAGTTCTCGCTACTTGGGAGGCTGAGGCAGGACGATCACCTGAGCCCAGCAGTTTGAGGCTGTAGTGAACTATGATTTTGCCACTGTACTCTAGTCTGGGTGACAGAGTGAGAAAGGGAGCAAGGGAGAAAGGGAGGGAAAGAAAGAAAGGCAAGCAGAGGGGAAGGAATGGGAAAGAAGGGAAGGAGGGGAGGGAAGGGGAGGGGAAGGAGGCAGGCCACAAGTTAACTTTTAGAAAATTAGACATATAATAAAAATTCTGTAAAGACCTGAAGTAAAAAACCGCCTCAACACAGAAAGCAAATCCTAGAATACAGCTACCCAGTCATAAACCTGAGGCAGTGGAGTCCCAGAAAGATTGCAGGCCACTTCTGACTAATAGCTAGTAATAGGCCTTCATACTATATAGCTGATTACAAACTTTAAGCCAAATAAAGTACCTAAGCAAATTTTCAAACCTTCAGAACTGGTTTACTCTGAACTTCATTTATTCTACCTGGGAGGATCAAAAGTCTAGTTTATCCCATTTTCAACAAGGGCAAATCTCAACTCTTCACAAATTTCAGATTTACTAGTTAACTTCACATTCTACCCAAACTGCCATTCAAGGCAAATAAAGATATGAAGACCGTGTACCTCTACACAAGTCATAAGAAGCTGTTAACACTTTCCATAGATCCAATGGTGTTCAGATTATAACTGATATCTACATTCCAGATGTCTGTCAACGAGTTTAATCCCAAGTTTATAGCCCCTCCATGTTTACCAAAAGCTCAGTTGAACAAAAAAATAATATTCAGAATTACAGACAAAAGAATACCCAAAGTTCCATTATATTATAAAAATATATCACTGCATCAAATGAGAACAGATAGCATCCAAATCTTGTCACGTTGTGAAATTCACCACACTACTCTCCCAAATTTTATTGAATTGCAATTTGCCATGAGACCACTAGATTATGTTAAAGGTTATTATAAGAAACAACCCACAAAAACGTAACACTGCATCACAGATGCCTTTAAAGGATATCACCGATATTCCTTTTTGTGAAGATGTACCACAGGAGAAATGCCCACCTGATCCTTATTCAAAAACTGTGACTTTCATAATCAACTGTTCTTATGTCATAGATAGTACAGTACATATTTCACAAGCTTTTTGTGTGAGTTGCTACAGCACTCAGCTCTAAATCTGTGACTCCTTCTCAGTGTACACTGTTATTAAACTATATTTTTAGCCTTATTCCTGGCTTTACTCTTCCGTCATTCTTTGTTTTCTTTTCTACCTCATTTAAACTCATACTCTTTTCATCATACTTTAGACACCCCTTTTGTAAGCAAGGCAGAATATAAATAATACAGTGTTTGATATTTTTACAGTTTGGTTACTATATTTCTGTATGCACTGCAATCCCTATCTGGTGTTTATAAACTCATTTTATATTTGTAATCTCTCCCCTCATCCTAACCGCACTAGAATGTAAGCTCCATAAGTCAGGGACTTTGTTTCATTCACTGTTATATCCGCAGCATCTAGGATGGTGTTTGTATCTATATTAACAATACTTGCAAAATGGAATGACCATGAAAACAGTTGTATCTCATACCAATCTGTTACATAATAGAATTTTTCTTAAGTGAAAACTGACCTTCAGTCTATATGATCTTTGATGTTCTGGCATTGATCTGCCAGAAGTCAAGTGTATTTATAAAGAGATTTCCATTATTTGGAAATTTTCTACAAACCTAAATGAATGATTAGTCCAATCCTGGACATTATTCCCTATGAAAATATTCTGAAATAAAGAAGAAGCATCATGTACAAAGATACTGATCAAATTTATTTATGATAGAAAAAATCTGGAAACAGCAAAATATCTACTAGGAAAATGTTGAAACAAATAATAGTATACATCCCATATCAAGTTAATCATACAGTCCTTAAAATTTATGAAGATTTTAATAATAAGGTATAACACAAGTGAGATACTAATGAAAAAAAATCAGAGAATAAAATTACACATACAGTGTGAGCCCAACTTAAAAAAAAAGAAATAAACCAAAATACTATATATGTTAATGGTCTTTGCCTCAGAAATATTTAATTGACATATTTAATTTTTTTTTGTTTTTCTAAATTTTATATAATAAACACATTCTACACAAAAAAGAGTAATTTTGGTATCCAGAGGTGATAAAATTCTATATATTATCATTAAAATCTTGAAAAAATTGTTTATTTACTATAGGATAAGAAGCACATTATTTGAAACATAAAATAACAAAGCACTGCTAAGTGAAATAAATACTGTACCTTCACTGCTACATGAAGTTTTGCTGTTTTCTTGGATGGTCCTGAGGCTTCATATGTTGTGCCATCCACATCTACAGACATTGTGAAGACCGGGGCATGGACAGGTCCAGACTGAGATAAGAGCTTATACTGAAGCCCGGGCCTGATCTGATTTAGCCTCATGAGTGCATTCATAAGGTCTATTGCTTTACTATCCAGGACTGTTAAAGAAAGAGGAATGAGATCAAAAATTAAACAGAAAGTCATTTTGCTTTAATTTATGCATTTGTAGATTCCTAGTGACCACTATATATTTACCAGGTTTCTTAAAAATGAGAATTTTAAAACACATTAAATTAACTTCATGTCATAAGTAATTTGGAAAATTACTTATTATGCTATTAATAACCTCACTGTAAAAACAGCATGCATTACTATATCTATACATTCTCATTTGTCAATAATAATGTATCATAAGCAATGAAAGCCGGAAATACAAAAAAGTAATTCAATTATCAACTTCTCAGCTAACATCTATTCTTATAACTCTAATGGAAATCAATCAAATTCTTCATTTTTTGTTTTCATATCTGAGGCTATAAATCCTTTCTAATTCACATCTGTAAGAATAGAAATTTTGCACACTTTTCCTTAAGTTTCGTTTCATCTTCTTAGTGGGGTCTTTATCATCCCCTAATCCATCTTCAAATGGCCTCTTTAGAGCTGAAGACCCAGAACCTAAAAACAATTGAGAGATTCTTCATCAGTCAAAATAATGATCTAACTTACTCTACCACATATCTAATATGTGTAAGTAGGAAAATCTTAGGAATCACAACACGGATCATATAACTTCTCACTGATCAATTAAATTGCCATATTTATAATCTAGAAAAGCAAAATTTTAAAAAGCGAATCTTTTTGAAATAATTTAATAATATCATTTTTATATATACTTATTTCCCATTCATTTATATACAGACACAAATATCCATGCATATACTATGGTCTGAATATTTATGTCTTCCCAAAATTCATATGTTGAAACTTTTTTTTTTTTGAGACCAAGTCTCACTCTGTTGCCCGGCTAGAGTACAGTGGCATCATCACAGCTCACTGCAACCTCCAACTCCTGGGCTCAAGTGATTCACCTGCCTCAGCCTCCCAAGTAGCTGGGACTACAGGAATGTGCTACAATGCCCAGCTAATTTTTTTATCTTTAGTAGAGATGGGGTCTGGCTCTTGCTCAGGCTGGTCTCGAACTCCTGAGCTCGAGCGATCCTCCCACCTCAGTTTCCCAGAGTGCTAGGATTACAAGCTTATGTTGAAACTTAATCCCAGTGCAGTGGTATTAAGAAATGGGGCATCTGGGAGATGATTAGGTCATGAGGGTGGAGTCCTTATAAATCAGTGCCCTTATAAAAGAGGACTAAGAGAATTAGTTTGTCTCTTCCACCATGTAAGGAAACATAGCTGGTTCCATCTATGAGGAATGAGCCCTCACCAGACACCAACTCTGCTAAAACCTTGATTTTGGACTTTCCAGCTTCCAGAACCGTGAGCAATAAATTTCTGTTGCTTATTACATCCAGTCTAAGGTATTTTGTTATAGTAACCCTAACAGGTTAAGGTAGCATATATTCAGATCTATTATATGCATGAACAGGAAAAGCCTAGAAAGCTATATAGCAAAATATTAAAAGTAGTTACCTTTGGTAGTATTTTTACTTACATCACCTCAAACATTTCTAAATTTTAACATTTATACTGTACAAACAGTTAAACAGTTTAAAAGTTCACGTTAAATCTTATGCTTTCGAATATCTGATTATCAAGCTATAAAATAGTCTTCTGCCTCTTTGAATCCTATTGAACATATTATTTACAGTTCACCTCCTCCACAAACTCTTTCTCTCATATTAACTTTTTGAAAGAGTTTCTATGGTATCAGAAATATAAAGTACCATAGTTTTATATTATTGTCCATTTCAGATATTCTTATGTATCCTTAGTGTTCTTTGAAGATCAAAGATATTTTATCCTTGCCTTGTATCTTAGAAACTACCTTAAGACAAGACTTAGAAACAACATAACGGGTATGGAGCAAAAACTAACTAAACTGATATTAATCAATTTCTTGGATAAAGTAGTCAGTTAATAACATTGTCAAGCAAAAGGCAGGAGCTTTGCTGTCCAAGTTAAAAAATAGAGAAAAGCTCATCAATTTGTCCAAGTACTTATAAGAACACTCTGTGTCTTCAACTTAAAATTTGGTTGTTAGGTTCTTCCTAAGTTATGCTCAAGATACTCATGTCATCAGATTCCCAGATACTTCTAGTGAAAGCTTTTAGTAAGAATGATGAGACTAACTACGTATCTTCCGATCAAGATTTATTGTCTCTGGGGGTAAACACTGACTTCAGCATTTACTTGGGTCAGTATTTACCACTCAGGTCAATCAATCTTGATGTTCTCTTCAACAGAAGGCAATATCTGCTTAGTATTGTATTTCATTTGCATTACATAAAACTACAAGTGTGCCAGTCTCCCAGAATACAGTCTTTAAGAGATAAAAGTTAAAAACAAACTGTATCTATTCAACCACTCTTCTGCTCATTAAGTTACATAAAAAGCAGCTCCTTGATTGCCTGCAAATCACAAACTGGCTTCAGTACAACATAGGATCTATTCTCTAAATCTGTGGTCCCCAACTCCTGGGCCCTGGACCAGTAGGAACCAGGCCACACAGGAGGTGAGTGGCAGGCCAGCAAGCAAAGCTTCGTCTGTATTTACAACCTCTCCCCATTGCTCACATCACCGCATAAGCTCAGCCTCCTGTCTGATCAGCAGTGGCATTAGATTCTGATAGGAGTGCAGCCTACTGTAAACTGTGCATGCAAAGGATCTAGGCTGCACGCTCCTTATGAGAATCTAATGCTTGATGATCTGAGGTGGAGCTGAGGCAGTGATACTAGTGCTGGGGAGTGACTACAAATACAGATTATCATTATCAGACAGGTTTGACTGTACAATAAATGTAATGCATTTGAATCATCCCGAAACCATCCCCTCCACCGGTCCATGGAAAAATTGTCTTCCATGAAACCAGTTCCTGGTGCCAAAAAGGCTGGGGACCACTGTTCTAAATCCTCCAGGTACATAAGCATCACTTCATGGATTAAACTTCATTCTACCATTCTAGCCATTGGAAAAGGGCTGTAAAATCTGAGGCTAATAATAATAGTAATCTGCAAAAAAAAAAAAAAACCCACAAAAAACAATGTAAAGCAAGCAAGTACTTTTCAACCTTCATAATATCTAGTAATGAGAAGTAATCATAACTGAGGCAACAATTTTTCAAAATAATTATTTTAGTGCTTACCATAGGCCTGGCACTATTCTTAATACCCTACATGTATTAACTTATTTAATCCTGATAAGCACCCTATGAAGCCAGTACCTTAATCATCTCCATTATAAACTCATTCAACAACAAATATTAATTCAGCATTTACTATGTGCAGGACAATTTTAGGTGCTAAACATATAATCAGGAACAAAATGATCTCCCTGTACTCAAAGAGCTTATACATAGTGGTGGAGACTAATTACAACATGTCCTACAGTAGTAAGTGCAATGGAGAGCAGTAAGAGAGGCCTAAGGAGGAGGAACTGTTGCTATTTTATAAGCAGTTCTCATCAGAAAGGTATCACTGATAAAGAGACCTTTTGATGAAGACCTGAGAAAGTAAAAGAGTGAACCATTCAGCCATATGGGGAAATGGTCCAGGCAGAGAAAATAGCAAATATAAAGATCGTAAAGCAGGAACATGCTAAGAAACAATATGAAGGCCTGGGTGGTTGGAGTGGCATGAACAAGGAGCAGGTGGGAGCAGATCACGAGAGCCAGGTATGTAAGGCAGTAGTCGTCAACTCTAACTGCCATTAACTGACAAACTATCAAGATTCCACTTCCACTATGGGTGACTAAGTAAATTAGAAAAAAAGGCTTTGTGATAGGAGCAATTAGAAAAGCTGGACAAGATACAGAATAAATATCTGTTCCTGAACAATGAAGAATTATGGAATCAAGATCTGAGAGGTAAAGGAAACCCTGCACTGGAGGCCATATTTCCCCAGGGACATCTTCCAAATCCAAAAGAGGTCACTAATAACTGAACAGAGGAATTCCAATAGGCTCCCAAGTCGCAGGAGTCCAAAACTCAAGTTCAAGTACCACCAAGAAGGGAAAGCCTAGCGAATCCCCCACACTCTGGGTTGGGCCTCTGAAATGTTATATACTAGAAACAAAATAAAATGGAAATACTCTGAACCTCACAGAAGACTGAAGCCCATCTTCAAATCATCTTAATCCCTAACTGCATTAAAATGATCTACAATTACCAATTCCATTAGCCATCTCCCAGAAACAAATATAAATCCTCCCTGGAAGAAGCGATCATTACAGGCTTTTTCATTTAAAAACTCTAGTATTGGCCGGGCGCGGTGGCTCACGCCTGTAATCCTAGCTCTCTGGGAGGCCGAGGTGGGCGGATCGTTCTGAGCTCGGGAGTTCGAGATCAGCCTGAGCAAGAGCGAGACCTCATCTCTACCAAAAATAGAAAGAAATTAATTGGACAG
>CAUYSK010012141.1:0-36307 GCA_963575035.1 Avahi laniger | reverse complement strand
CCTTTTTATTATCTCATTTCCATGCCAGCTTTTTAAAATTACGTTTTGTTAATTTTTTAACTTCCCCGACTTCGTGAGTTCAATAATGTTGGATGGTACTGATCCCTTTTCTCAGCGGAGTCGAGGCATGACAGTAATAACAATGGATCATTTTATTAGTTTCAAGTTTTCCTACTCGTTGGAAGGAAAGCCACATGTAGGCCTTTGCCACCGTTTAATTAATGCAGCTCTGTTCTATCTACAAAACCAACATAATACTGAATTTATAAGTGATACATTACATTTTTATTCTCAAACTCCTCATGTTTAGTTGCTTTTATTATTTTTTTTTAATAGATTCAGAGGAGAAAGACAATAAACTCCTGCCTGCTCAGACATGGGCGTGCTGTAAGCCATTTGGATTTTAGTGTGTTGCTGGGATGGTGTAATGTGTCAGACAGGCCCGAAAAAAGCAGTGGGTAGTACGAAGACAGTTTCGTTAGTTAGGAAGCGTCACACGTGTTCTGCGTGGTGTTAGATGATGCCTCCTTGTTTGGTTTTATATGATGCTAGAGTAAAAGCTTTGAAGAATGAAGGCCATCAGGTGCGAGGTGGAGACAGGGTGAGAGAGGAGGGAAGGGGGGCCATTGTCCTCATCAGTGGGACACTTCATGCTTCTATCGAAGTTTTTGCTTTAAAATGTTTCCAGCCAAATAAAATAGAGGGTAAACTTGTGGTGACTTTGAGTTTTTGTTAAAAATACGAAGACTGCCCGCTTGTGTTCTACTCTGCAGATAGACCGTGGGGGATCTGTGTAAATTCTGACTATAAACACCAATAAAACGGTTCTCTCATCTGACCAGGCAGGGTTCTGCAGCATGTTTGCAAACATACTGATTACTGCACAATAAACGCATGTTTCGGTGGGATTGGCCTTAGCAGTCAGCACTCCTTGCATTTTAAAGTGAGGAAAGTGATTGTATTGTTATTGTCAACAGTTGTTGTATAAAGAAAGCCTGAACCCTCTTAGGATGATGGTTCAACAGAGCCAGAGTTCCCAGATCCCTGGCACCTTCTCAGGGCTCCTTGTCCTTCCTGGACCCCAGACCCTGGAAACCCAGGTTTACGTTTCTACCTGTTCCCACCCTCTTGAGTCTCTTTCCCCCTCTGTCCACTCTCTCCTCTTATCCCACAAATAGCTTGCGGCTCCAGCCGCCTCTTCTGTGACGACCTCAGTGCCGCTGCCTTTATCTGGAACTTTGTCTTTTCTCGCTTGAACCATTTCTTAGCAGCCTCCTGGCCAATCGCACCAACACTAGACTCTCCATCCACCGCCATTCCCCACGTGCTGTCAGCATTGAGCAAAAAACAAACCAATAAGTGCTACCGACTCTCCCCCGCAGGCCCGCGCAAGGCCAGACTCCTGAGCCAGCCTCCCCATTCCCTTCCCCAGCCTCATTGCCGGCCCCCGGACCCCACGCAGCCCACGCGTGGCTCACACGGACTTGCTCAGCTCGCCACGCACACGTGACCTTCCCACCTCTCTGCGCCGTCATGTCTGCTTGCCGTCACCTCTCACCTGCCCCTCACGATGCCACTGAGGGAACTGCTTTTCTCCTGGGCAGTGGGTCACTCTCTTGAAGTTTATCTTGTTCTTATATCATTTCTCTCTTATTCTGGCACTTAAAACACTATGATGGGCCAGATGTGATGGCTCACAGCTCTAGTCCCAGCTACTCTGGAGGCTGAGATAGGAAGATAGCTTGAGCCCAGAAGTTAGAGGTTGCAGTGAGCCAAGATGACATACATCACTGCACTCTAGCCAGGGCAACAGAGCAAGACCTTGTCTTAAAAAGAAAAAAAAGCCCACTATGATAATTAAGCCATTTCCATGGCTGCCTTCTCCACTTTTTTCCCCCACAGCAATGCTTTTTATTGATGTTTTAGGGAGTTAAACATTTAAGAAAAAGAGGATGATGTGATAAACTCATCAAGAGGTGATAAGAGCTCTACAAAGCAATTCCTTAGACTGTGATTCAGGGAGAAGGAGAAAGGACCAGTTATCCCCAAGATTAACAGCTGAAGGCTGCATTGATCTGTTTAAGAGGCCTAAATGGCATCTTGGAAGGGAGCTCTGGGGCAGAAAAGAGAAAACCTCTGCAAGCCTCAGGCTTCAGTTTCCTCCCTTCTCACACGGCAACCTCAATTTTCTTTAAACTTCGCCTTCTGAAATTGACTTGGACGTCTTCATCCTGCCCTGCGAAAACTGAGTATTGGCATCTTTTTAAACTTATTTGTTCATCTGATAGGTCGAGAGAGAGACAGAGAAAGATTCAGGGGGGGAAAGAGAGAGACAGAGACAGAAAGAGGCAGAGAGAAATGTCTTCTCTATCTTGAGTTCCAGGAAAACAGTGGCTTTTTCCTCTTCCCTTCACCTATCCGGTACCCGTTATGGAGAGGATGCTCAGCGCGTGTTGTTTGGATTATTGTGAGGTTGCTCAAAATGTATAGTGCAGTGGTTCTCCATTGGGCAGGTGATTTTGTCCCCCAGGGACATTTAGCTGTGTCTGGAGAGGGTCTGGTTGTCACAACTTGGGGGCTGCTACTGACATCTAGTGGGTAGAGGACAGGGACGCAATGGAGCATGCTACAAGACACATGGCAGCCCCACCCCAGCAAAGATTCTCCTGGCCCAAAATGTAAAGTGTGCTGAGACTGAGGAACCCTGATCTAGTTGGAGTTAAGACAGTTCCTTCTTCACAGGGTGGTCGTATGTGTTAAACAACGTATATAAGAACTTTGTAAATTGTAAGGTGCTAATCTACACATCTCCCTTAGAGGAGAGATGTAATTGTAGTAGTCTGGGTCTATAGTGGTCTACGCATTTTTGTTGTTGTTCTTGTCATCATTGTTAATTTGGTAAGCGGGAGAGATCCACTGATGGTTTCCAGGCAGAGGAAGGGCATGGTCACCGTGGTATCTTAGAAGAGTCAAGGTGTCGGTGGATGAAAAGCAAGAAGGGGAGAGACTGAAGCAGAGGGGCCATTTAGGAGACTTTCGTGATAGTCGAGACAAGGGGGTATGTAAGGTAGCTTAGGCTGCTGGACGCTGAGAGGGAAAGAAAGATGCTGCGAGAAATGTGGGTAAGGGAAGATTGGCCGGTCTTGGCACTTGAGCGAATGTGCAAGATAATGGGGAAAATAATGATGGTGGTGACTCGGAATCAGAACTGGGTGTTGGGGAGAAAGAGCGATTGTTAAGTCAGAGGGAAATGCATGAAACACCTGCACTGCTGGGGAACGGGGGGGAGGGAAATGGGGGAGGGTCAGGATGAGACGTGGGGGCCCCGAGAACGGAAAGATCAGCCTCCTCTGCTTGTGGTTCTCCGGGTCCCAGGTCAGTCCCCGCAAGGCCTGGCTGGGCTGCGGGTCCTGGGTTTAGCACAAGCCGCCCCTCGTCCGTCAGCAGCCCGTGCCTCCTCAGTGCAGCTGGAGGAGGCCTGTGTCCCTCCCTGCCAGGGCGGCCTCCACACCATCGCAGCCTTCCCGTCTCGCAGGGGCTCTTCCTGGGGCCTGAAAGGCATGGATCCCCCCATTCTGGGGTAACCAGCCCCAATTCTGCTTTCTCCCTGGTCCCTCCTGAAGACAAGCTCCCACTTCGCCCTGTCACATGCAGACACGCCCTTCTTATCTTGGTATTCATAGAGTTCTGTGCTTTTCCACCCAGGCCCCTACACAGGGAGTGTTAACTGAATAACACCAGGCAGAGAACGTGCATTTCCCGATCATTGAGAAAAATAACAATAGGAGCAATGAGTGTTGCTATGGTCATCGAGGGTAAGGATGAAAAAAGACAGGCTTGACTTTGACTTTCAATCTTAGAGGACAGGAGACCAAATAGCGAGTGGTGTGCATGGCAACATGGGGGAGAGGGACCAAAACAGGAGGCTCCCGACCAGGGACACGGGGCGCTCGTGGTGAGCTCAGGAGTGTGAGCTCTCTGCAGATGAGGAGGCCGCGGGAGCGAGACATCAGTGTTCCATCAAACTGAAGGAAAAGGGCGGACAGGAAGAATGAAAAAGATACAGATGCCCAGAGGCTAGTGCGTCACTGCGGGGTTGTTTTAGGGGTAAAGAAAGGGCACTGATGGTCTGGAATCAGACTGACCTTTGCATCCAGTTAGTTTCAGCAGAGGTGACCAGAGTTAGTTGGGACCGTCATGACTTTGCGCATCTCCTCTCATGGGCTCCAAACCTGGGCCCGTGTTTCACAGAGTGGAGAACCAGCCCCTGGACAAGATTCGCCGGTGATTTTTAGCAGGTAGACGGCGGTCCCTAGCCAGGACGGCCTCCCCCAGACATAAGTCTGTGTACGTCCTTTGGGCTTCCATGGCTGTAGCAAGAGAGACCTGGACGACTAGATTCTTTGAGCTCTGAAACTCCCCTTATTCCAAAACAGTCTGGACAGGCTTATTCTCCCCTTACAAGTTCTCTGATCCAGGGTTAAAAGGAGCCCAAGAGTGGGTATGAAGGCCACTGGCTCTGGGCGGCAGGACTATCGCACCTGGACGGCCGTGGGCTGGGGAGAAGGCGCGTTCGGCCAAGTGCAAGCAGAATGTGGACTGTCTCGAGCCTGAGATGGGATCTACGATTTCTGTCTTGGTGTTTTTGCTGGGTTTGTGCAACATTACTTAGCACCTTTGCGTCCTGTGACTGTCCCTGTAGCATTAGGTAAGAACAAGTTCAGGTTTGACCGTCAGAACAACATCTGGGGCAAAGTTAAGCCGCAGATGACAGCCAGCACAGACACTGCTGGGGGCGGGGGAGCCTCTTGGCTAAGCCCACCCTCGTGCACGAAGGAGTTGAGTTTGGTGGAGGAACGTCATTTCACATCATTTCAAAAGTCTCGTCATAAACTCTGCGACATAATCTGTCACAAGTAGGAAGCACCCCTCTGGAATAGACTGGATGGCCCATGGCAGCTTCTGCAGAAAGAAAAGTGTTTATGGCTGGTGGGTTCTTGTTTACTGTTCTTTTCAAATCTACATGTTTAATCCTCTTGCTCTGCTTCCGTTTGGTCTGCGACATGGAGCCTGATTTCACCAGGGAGATTGCGGATGGGTTTGTAGCAGCATCACACAGTATCTCTCACATTGTTTGTGTAAAGAGACTAATTGTCACCTACTCGGTTCGGTTACTCGGACTTTCCCAAAACGTCACCCCAATCCATAGGCAGCGAAAAGGCTGCTCAACAATTAGAACATGGAAAAAGCTTTTTGTTAAAAACCTAAATAACATCCTGTGTCAAAACAAATGTGACAATGGGCTATTATTCCTCTGCCATAATAGCATGTTGTCACATCGCTGTGTCCTGCGTGGAGGGGGATGGGGAGCTCCGTGGGAAGGGCTGGGGTGGGGAGGCGTGCTGAAACCTGAGAGCCACACTTCCTGGTTTTGCATTTTCTAAAAACAGAAACTGCTCCTTGGGGAGGTAACTCAGAGGTTCATCCCTGCAGGTGCCCGGCCTCAGCCCCGAGTTCATTTCCAGAGAAGGGCCCTGCGGTTGCCGGAGAACACCAGCTACAGTGACCTGACCGCGTTTCTCACGGCCGCCAGCTCCCCCTCGGAGGTGGACAGTTTTCCTTATTTGCGAGGATTAGACGGGAATGGAACAGGTAATTTGAGTCTCTTCTCTTTTCAGGTGGGGCTTCTGTGTTTTAATCTCTATGCGTGGATTTTAGATATGACTGAGAGTGTTCACATTGCATGGGAGAATGGCACAGAGCTGCAAAAGGAGCACTTTTTCTGCAAGCTCAGGTGCGCTGCACTGCTCTGCTGTTCCCCAGTGCATTTAGGGAACCAGGTCTGCACCCAGGCAGAACTGCATTTGAGTGCATTGATCTACTTGAACCTTTCTGCTTTTACCAGTTTCCCCGAGCACTTTCTCTGGGCCGTCCTGTGGAGGACTAAACATATTCAATTCAGAGAAGTTCTTATAGTCGAAATTGTAACTTTTTTTTTTTTTTTTACAAAGCATAAGATCAGAGTTGTGGGTTTTTGTCCTCTGCGGTCCTCTGCCTTGCCCCACGTGAAATGTGCGGTTGGGGGAGTGGCTGGCCCTGCTGCCCCGGCAGAGACACACGACCCCACCCATCCGTGCGCTGTAGCCGGGAGGGACCGGGTGGCCCTCCACCTCCACCCCAGGGTTGCAGGGAGCACTCAGGAGGGGAGCTGCTCTCTGCCGCCCACAGCCCTCCAACTTTGCTCACGCCTGCTCTTTCTCTGCGCCTGCTCTCCCTGCCCTCAAAGCGGCCAGGCTTTGACGTCGCTCTGGAATCTTCTTCTGGCAGATCTCTCAGTCATCTCCGTCATTCTCACTGTTCTGACATGACACATGCAGCTGAAAGATCAGAGACACCAAAAGCCACCAGCCAGAAAATACGTAACAATTCCTTATCGGAGAAAGGCTGGAGACGTGAGCCTTTGCCCCCATTCCCACACGACAGCACCGTTCCCCGGAGCCCTCCACGCTAGGGTGACCCCCGTCGTCCTTGTGAAAAAGACACCAGGATTCTGGAGTCCTGAATTACTTTTTTGTCTCCCCACTCCTCTCTCCCACACTTTAGTCACAGCATAAATTCCAAAATCGGAGGCCGTTCTGGGTTCAATCCTGCTTAGGTAAGTTACTGCATTTCCTAGGGACACTTTACTGAGTTTCAGTTAATTTTCCAATACTGTACATAAACTGGTTATTCCAAAACAGGTTTTAAACCTGAAACCTCTGATCCCTTTTGCAGCATGTTAGCAAGTTTCTGTTTACACATGAAGGTGACCTGGTGATTTTCAACTCCCTTTTTTCTCCCTTCCATGGTACCATTTTCTGAAATGTTTCTTCTTGCTATTTTTGTGCACACATGGCGTGATTAATGCATCAGTGATTTGTCAACAGACTGACGCATAGTCGTCATCTTAAGTAAACATTATTGGAAAAAAATATTGACTTTTACCTGAACTGTACAGGCCTGAGAGAAAAGTGTCCTTCCAGGGAACGTGAAGAAATCCCATTCAAAATTCTATAACCTGCATCCAGTCTCCCAGACAAAATGCAGCCAGACCCATAAAACCCTAAATTGGAGGGATAGCCTCCGTCCTCGGAGCTCATTAATTTTTTCTGTGCCCCACTTCCAGTAGCTCTTGAATAAGTCATGCAACCTGAGAAGACTGGAGCAAGAAGGACACAAAGACACGGGACTATTGATTTTAGAGGGGTTCGTTTTATTTGAAAATCGTTCCGTTATTTTGGAGAGAAGAGAGAAGATCTTTGGAAGGTGATGTTAAACTTCTTTTCCACTGGCAGATTGACCTAGAAAGGATCAGAGCATCTCGGAGACTGAGCAGGGAAGGCGCCCAGCCCACAGTGCTCCGCACGTACCTTGGGGTCTAGGGCGGGGGCTCCCTCGAGCACAGACACCCCGCGGGCTCACCAGCTAGACATCCTTCTCCAGCGTCAGTTTGTCCTTCGCCCAGTTACTTGCCTCCTGTTTTATAAAAGGCATCTAAGAGCTTTCAGCCCAGAGGGAGAGCCTGGCCTGGAAGTGTCTTTGTGAGATGACAGGTTGTGGCTGGAGTTCACTGAGGGTGGCAGGAACAGAGGGGGCTGCAAAGGGGACGGAAGGGTCTCCATAGGAGATTTTCCTTATAGTGTCACAAAGGCTGTGGTGTCCAGTTTAGAGGGATGTTCCAGAGTTGTAAGCAGAGAAAAGCAGCCACGTGGAGATTGCAGCCACTTCCCCCCTTCTCTTCTCCGCCTGTCTGCTCCGTAGCTTCCTGGCATTGCAGAGGGGCGCCCTCTTCACGTGCAGGCCAGAGAGCACCACGCTGTTCCCATGTTGCTAGGAAAGCACAACTGTTCTGAGGCGTTCCCAAGGGGTTTTGAAAACATGACTTACACTAATAACTCCAGGAAGACACAGAAGTGTCAACAAAATGACTAAGGTGCAGACTTTTCTTGCAGTCCCAAAAAGTTGGTACTGGAATGCAAAGCCAAACAGAACCCTAGATGTTAGCTGAGCAGGACGTCCTGGGATGCAAGTGACCAAATGGGAGGCACAAGACGGTAGAGCTTGTCCCCTCCTGTGGTCCGCAGTGTTTCCCCCTCATCCCACTGCTCTTATCTGATACCTGTCTTGATTTGGACGTCACGGGAGCCAAGTAACATCCAGATGGAACAGAAAGGAAGGCCTTGTTAGATACAGAATTTGGTATTTTGTGCAGCATTGAAGTGTCATAACAAAGAATGGAAGGAAAATAATGTAGTCGTTCAAAGTATGAATCGTTGCAGGATAAAGAATGCAGGAAGGTAAAGAGAGAGTCGTTGGGAAGGCACAGAGGAGAAGTAGGTGGTTAATGGAGCCCTGAGGAAGGAGAGAGGATTCGAGAAGGCAGATGTAATTGTCCACAGTGTCTTACGACTGCTAGAGAACTTTTAAAGGAACATGACATTACATGAACCAGTAATGAACCAATAACTCATATTGCTTCCCATTAATATGCTCGATTCTACTATGCTGTACTTACTTCTGCATGTTTCCAGCTGAGCATATTTATTTCCATAGTCTCACCTTCCTTAGTTTCAAGGATAAGAAATACAAACCACAGAGGAGTGGAGTCACTTGCCAGAGGCTACGTAGACAGTTAGTGGCAGATCTGCTACTGGACGCTCATCTTCCTGGGCCAGGAATGTGCAGGATTATGGGAAGGAAGGTTCCATTTCTAGGGCTTTTCTACTCTAACCACCTGCTGCCGCCCTATTCAGGCATCCTGCCTAGGATGCGAGAAAACAGCCCTCCCTAATGGAAAGCATCATCTCTAAGTTGTTTATACAAAGTCTAATAAGTTACTTAATGTCTCTGTAGCTTTAAGTTCTATCTTGTTGAGAGGTTCTAACAGAAGCCAGAATGGCACCTTGTACTCTGGCTTTGCTGCTGCATCTTCTTTAAGCAATTGGCATGTTTATGTCCCTCTCTCTCTCTCTCTCTCTCTCTCTCTTTTCTTTTTTTTTTTTGAGACAGAATCACTCTGTTGCCCAGGCTAGAGTGCTGTGGCATCAGCCTAGCTCACAGCAACCTCAAACTCCTGGGGCTCAAGAGATCCTCCTGCCCCAGCCTTCCAAGTAGCTGAGACTACAGGCACACGCCACCGTACCCAGCTAAGTTTTACTACTTAGTTACTAATTAGCCATACCCGGCTACTTTTTCCTGAGCTCAAGTGACCCTCCTTCCTCGGCCTCCCAGAGTGCTGGGATTACAGGCATAAGACACTGCTCTCAGCCTGTTTATGTCTCAATCCATAAGATATTTTGACCAGAAATATGGTAAATACTGGGTGTGGGTTTTCTTTACCCTAAAATGAAATGGCCAAACTGAAAGATTTCAGAACTCGAATCTATGATTACAACTTAGACCTTTCAACGAAATGTGCATTCCTGTGCCTTTCCTTTCATTGAAAAACAGAGATGAGTGTGTGTGTTAAAAGGTAACGCTAATCTTAGCTGTGTAGAAATGGCTCTGTGAAGATTTAACTATAACTCATTGTTGAGACTCTAAAATTCACTAGGTTTGCTTTAAATGTTTAAATTTAGTCCAAACTGGAGGTTTGCATTAGCTCAGGTAGGTTGGTAGGTAAGTATGTAAGTAGCTGAATAGGAAATCCTGTGGATCGTGTTGTAATATAGCTTACATTTTTTTTATCACTGTGTTTTTGTCATTCTGTTCAACGAAAGATATAAAATTATGGCAGAATACCTTTTGTGTGATACAGCATTTCACTGGAGAAAGATCTGAAATGGATTGCTTAAGTGCATAAATATCGCTCTCATAAGCATTGTCTAATTTATCTGTAGACAATCATTAAAGCTTTGGCTTGGACAAAAGGCCTCTAATGGAGAATAATTGGTATATTAAATTCCTTTTAAACAGACCAAAATAACAATGGTAACTAAAATAACTCATAAATATTTCAAGTCCAAGTTTCAATAGGATACTTTTGAGCAGGATGAAGTTAATATTTTGAAGCAATCCTTGAAGAAATTTACTATTTAGAAAAAAAAAAAGCAATCTCTACTCTAGAACATTTGGTTTCATATGGTCATCTGCCAAGTAATTAACGCATGCATTGGGCTCACTTTGTATAGAAGTTATTTTCAGTGATTTTCACATACACATCTATCCCCCCATTATAGAAAAATCCTTCCCTTTTGAGATCTCTTTTCAAAGCAAAGCACAATAATGTAATTAGAATTGGCAAACTTGAGCTTGACCACTAACTAGCATATGCCCTCAGGCCAGCTACCATTACTGCTGTCTCTGAGTCCGTTTACACGTAAAAATGGGGATTTTACCTGCCTTATTGGGTTGTGGTGAAGATTATATAGCTAAAGTGCTTAATGCAGTTTCTGGCGTGTAGGAGGCGCTGTGCTCAGTAAACGGTCGCTGCGACAGTTTGTTGACTGTAGCCCCACGTGGGTACTTTGTGCATTTGACGGAGAATGCCTCTTCCTTCTAGGAAACAGCAGCAGGCACGACCTGACCCCGGTCACAGCCGTCAGCGTCCACCTGCTCAGCAGTAATGGAACGCCGGTGCTGGTGGACGGTCCCATCTATGTCACCGTGCCCCTGGCCACACAGAGCAGCCTGAGACACAATGCGTATGTCGCGGCGTGGCGGTTTGACCAGAAGCTGGGTAAGCACGAGTTCTGTGCAGGCAACTGGCTGTCAGATGAGTTCGTTACTGTTCGGTTTCCTTCTAAGAAGCCCGTGCGCGTCGGCTCTCCTTGAAGTTAGTGAAGGCCGCTGCTCACGGCACACTGCGTGGTTAGTAGTGGGCAGAGCCACCTCCGCTATGCATTCAGGCCCTCTCTTGGGAGTTCTTTTTTTTTTTTTTTTTGCTTCGGTTTTGCAGATTTAAACAAATATACGTGAATATTTAAGGGCTATTAGAGCTAAAAGTGGCTCTTCCTAATTTTTATCCTTTTATTCTTCAGAAGCTCATATGATCGCTCTTGGTCATGCGGTTTTCTTTTTCTGTTTTCTAAAAAAGGAAAAATATTTGCCAATACTGTATAAAACGAAGAAAATAAAAATTACCCATAAATCCCACCACCTAGAGAAAACCACTAATATATTTTGAACTCTGTCCTTGTAGCCGTTTCACTACGTATGTATGTATTCATTATCAATTGCTGCGTAACAAGTTACCTTCAAACTTGGTGGCTTAAAACAACAATGCAATCTACTGTCGCATGGTCACTGGAGGTTAGACATCCAGGTGCAACTGAGCTGGGTGGGTGGGGCTCATGGTCTCTTGCAAGGTGGCCATCAAGTTGTCAGCCAAGGCCCAGGTCATTGCAAGCCAGGTTCAGCCGGGGGGCTAGAAAGCTCTCTTCCACACGTGTTATGTGGTTTGGGGCAGGCGCTGGTTCCTTGACGGCTCTTGGCCAGAGGGTTCAGGTGGGCCTCTCTGTAGCGCTTCTAAAACAGAGCAGCTTGCTTTCCCCTGAGTGAGTGATTCAAGAGAAAATGAAAAACAAGATAAAAATTCAAAAGCACAAGTGCCCAGAATGGAAGTCATCATCTTTTATAGTCTCAGAAGTGGCATGCCATCGTTTCTTTCCACTTGGTGTCGACCACACAGACCAACGCTGGTACAGACCAGCCCCAAGAGTTGGGGGGTCGTTTGGGGCCATCTTAGAGGTTGCCTTCCACAAAGCGTGTTTGGCAAAAACGGGATTGTGTGCTAGGTACTGTTCTATAACATGCTTTTAAAAATCGTCAGCATAGCATAAACATCTCTCCGTAGCATTATTATTCTGCAGGAGCAATTTTAATGAGTAGATAGTATCCCATTCTATGGATAGATGCTAATTCAGTTCACCCATCTCCTACAATTGGAAAAGAAAATGTTACTATTTTAACCAATGCTGTAACAAATAACCTTTGTGGCTAAATCTTTATGCACAGCCGTGATTATTTCCTGGGGAGGAAATTTTAGAAGATGTGGAATTGTTAGGTTACAAAATATACAGAAGTATAAAACTTTTAAAAGACATTTCTAAGTTTCCTTCAAGACTGTTTCATCAGTTTCCACTCAGGGCGGCAGTGTGGAAACATATGCTCATGCGGAGGATTTTGATAGCAAGGGGGTTCCCACTCCACTCTGCTGCCCCAGCCCCTGAAAGTCAAGCTTTGAAAATACCAGTTTTCGAGTAACCCAATTCAGCGTTTAAAACCATTAGATCATGCATAAAGATGATTGGGAGATATTTTTTATATCAAAGGTTCCTAGAGGTGCCACAGAGGGTGATCTGCTATACTCAAAGCCTACTGATTGAAATGTTCATCTCACCTAAAAAATACCTCCCCAGCAAATATTAGGGGACTATGGCCTTTGGCCACGTTGACACACAAAATTAATCATCACGAGAGTAAATGAATTAATATATGTATGAAGCTCAGTGCAGCACCTGGAACATAGCGAATGCACACCAAGGTTTAGTGAGTAAACGCAGGTCTCCCCACTGCACTGCACACAGCACGTTGTACATGCTGTCGTGGGCCTAGGGGTGTGGGCCAACACAGCTGTGCAGTTCCTGGTTAATTCCTGTGCCCTCACGGAGTCTCATTTATCTTTGAATCCTTGTGATCAAGGACAGGTCTTGGCATGATGCTAGGTACCGAACTAAAATGTATGTTGCATGGTCCAATCAGATGAGATGACTTGTATGTTTTTTAAAAGCCAGAAGTTTAAGATATTCTGATATAACATCTGTACTTAAGATTTACCCTTACTTGTATATGTATTAATACAGCAGTCCCCAACCTTTTTGGCACCAGGGACTGGTTTCATGGAAGACAATTTTTTGCACTGGGTGAGGGGAGCCGGGGGGAGAGGTTTAGGGATGATTCAAGTGCATCACATTTATTATGCAGTCAAACCTCTCTGCTAATGATAATCTGTATTTGCAGCAGCTCCCCAGCACTAATATCACCGCCTCAGGTCCATCTCAGATCATCAGACATAGATTCTCATAAGGAGCAGCACAACCTGGATCCCTGGCATGCGCAGTTTGCAGTAGGGTTCATGCTGCTATAAGAATCTAATGCCCTGCTGATCTGATTGCAAGCAGAGCTTATGCAGTGATGCGAACGATGGGGAGCGGCTATAAATACAGATGAAGCTTTGCTTGTTTTCCCACCACTCACCTCCTGCTGTGCAGCCTGGTTTTTAACAAGCCCTGGACCAGTACCTGTCTGCAGCCTGAGGACTGGAGACTGCAGTATTAATATATATGCTTACTAGAAGGATGATGCTTTGAGCTCTTTTTTAGAGAGAAAAATAGTTATATTGGATTTTTCTCTGTCCTAGAATTCCCATCCTGCTGTCTTTATTTTCCTCCTCCTTCCTGCCTTCTCTTTTTTGAATGAATATATTTGTATTTGGATGAGTAGAGCCAGAGGGATAAAAGATCATGCTCCTAAAAGGATGAAGCTTTCTTTAGAGATTCATGGGTAGGTTATATGTGCTGTAACCATATGGCACAGGTGTATAAATTAGCATCCTTGCTCTCATTAGTGTATTTTGTATATAGTTCGCACACAGAAAGTTATTTATTTATTTTTTGAGACAGGGTCTTGCTCTGTTGGGAGGACTAGAGTGCAGTGATGTCACCATAGCTCACAGCAACCTCAAACTCCTGGGCTCAAGTGATCCTCCTGCCTCAGCCTCCTGAGTAGCTGGGACTGCAGGCATGTACCATCACACCCGACTAATTTTTTAAATTTTTTGTGGAGGTGGGGTCTCACCATGTTGCCCAGGCTGGTCTCAAACTCCTGGGCTCAAGCGATCCTCCTGCCTCAGCCTCCCAAAGTGCTAGGATTACAGGTGTGAGCTACCACGCCTGGCCCAAAAATTATTTAAAGAATTTTTTGATGTATATAGCCTACTGAACCATCTCCACATCCTGATCCCTGGACTCTGTGAATATTACCTTATATGATAAAGGGACTTTGCAGATGCCATTAAGAATCTTGAAATGGGGTGCTCCTGGGTTATCCAAGTGGGCCACTGTAATCGCAGTGGTCCTTACGAGAGGGGTGTGAGAAGAGTCAGAATCAGCAGAGACGGCATTGTGAGGACAGGAGCAGAGATTGGAGTGATGCTCTTTGACAGTGGGGAAAGAGGCCAAGGAATTCCGGAATTCTGGAAACTGAGGAAAGCAAGGAAAAAGATTCTCCCTTCTGAGCCTCCAGAAGGAACGAGCCCTGCCGACCCCCTGGCTTGAGCCAGGGAACTAGTTTTGGGCTTCTGACCACCAGAAGTATAAGGGAATAAATTTGTGGTGTTTTAAGCCCTTAAGTTTGTGCTAAGTTGTTATAGCAGCAATAGGAAACTGATACAATATAGAACTCAGTGAAAACAAAGAAATGTGCATTGTTATGAAGCCTCTGAAATAGAAGTTATCCGATTCTCTTATTTCCTCTCTGGAAAAAATCCCCAGGATACATCGAGCCATTTTTCATTGCATGTCTTCATTGTGTAGTTGATCTATTTCCATTTAAATGGTCTTTTTAACTTAGCATCTACTGTGAAGAATACAACTGCCAAATTCCTGGCTGTAACAGATTGCATGTGCACAGAGAAAAGCCAACGTGTGGATAGTCATTCAAAAATAATCAAATGAATTAAAATATGTTTTCTGAAAACTTCAAGATTAGATGGACATTTCAAAGAAACCACAGGTCTCTTTAACTTACTAAACTCAATAGAAAAACTCATATTTCATAAGGTCTTTGTGACTATTATATTTAATCAATAATATTATCTAAGTAGAAATTAAAATAAGTTAAATAAAAAATTCTTCAGACACTTATCAAATCAGGAAAAGATTTGGGAAGGCATCAAACACATCTTAAGGACTTAATACAATTTACTAATTAGTTACTATTTATGAATGTACTAACCACTTCAAATCAGTTAATACTTTAAATTTTTAGATAAATCAAAATAATTGTCAATTCCAAATTGTTTAACAACCAGAAATAGCAACTTGTGAATCCATCAAGAATTTTTCATCTAAATCAGGGCTGGCCACCTATGACCTGAAAGCTAGGAATAGCTTTTACATTTTTAAATGATTGGAGAAAAATACAAAAGAAGGAAGGGAAATGGGAAGATGTTGGTCTAGAGATACAAAGTTCTGGAGATCTAATGTACAGGGCGGTGACGATACTTCACAATATTGTATTGCATACTTGAAATTTACTAAGAGGGTAGATTCTAAGTGTTCTCACCACCAAAGGAAAAAAAAAGAAGAAGAAAAAGGAAAGAGAATGGTAACTGTGAGGTGATGGATATGTTAATAGCTTAATACATATATCAAGACATCCGGTTACATACTTTATATAAAATTTGTACTCGTCAATTAGATGAATAAAGATGGAAGGAATAAAGAAATCAAAAGAGGAAGAATATCTCATGAGACATGAAAATGGTATGAACTCATATGTAAGCATCCCTAAACGAAGTCCCACTGGAGCCCAGCCATGCCCATCTGGGGCCATATTGTCTATGAGTGCTTTTGCACTACCATGGCAGAGTTGAGTCATTGCAACAGAGATTTATGTCTCCGCAAAACAAAAATATTTACTATCTGGCCTTTTATAGAAAAAGTCTGTGACCCCTGATCTGAATGCCTTCCCAGGGGAAGCTCTTAGAAAGCTCCATTGGAATATTTTTTTTTTTTTTTGAGACAGAGTTTCACGTTGTTGCCCTGGCTAGAGTGAGTGCCGTGGCGTCAGCCTGGCTCACAGCAACCTCAGACTCCTGGTCTCAAGCGATCCTACTGCCTCAGCCTCCCAAGTAGCTGGGACTACAGGCATGCACCACCAAGCCCGGCTAATTTTTTCTATATATTTTTAACTGTCCAATTAATTTCTTTCTATTTTTGGTAGAGACGGGGTCTCGCTCTTGCTCAGGCTGATCTCGAACTCCTGAGCTCAAACAATCCGCCCGTCTCGGCCTCCCAGAGAGCTAGGATTACAGGCGTGAGCCACCGCGCCCGGCCTCCATTGCAATATTACAACACAAGTATGTTCTTCACTCTGCAGTATCAAACTTCGGGTGTTGATATAACCACAACTGTCATATTTCCTGTTAACCAGACAGCCCTCCTACGTTTTGCCAGAGGTGACAGTTGATGCTCAGAGTGACGGTACCTTCATTGTAGGGCCGGACTTCAAACTCTGGAAAGAAAGATGGAATTCTTTTGTAGTTCAATGGGACCTTCTGTTTCAATGATAAAATGACGTTTTAACACTAACTTAATAAACTCATGTTTTAACTCTAACTAGAATACTTTAATCCGTGACTGCCAGGTAATTGAAAGTTGACTCTTAGGAGAGAGACTTGGGGATGTTCCCTTTCAAACACCGTGAGAGCGGGGTCAGTATTTGATACTGCCGTTTATCACACGTCTTTTTTTTTAAATGGCTACTCCTATCTTCATTTTTTCTTTTGGAACAGGTGAAAAAGTTTTCATTATAGAAATTAGCATCTCCATATTTCAACCTATATATTCATCAGAGGGTGACCTAATAGATTAATATTATCTTAGAATACAAATAATGTTGCATTTTGTTTAGTATGTTACAACAGTATGAGTTGGCTAATTGCTATATACCCTCAATAAAAATGATTCTTTTTAAGAAGCACAATTTGTGTACACAGGTTGAGCATTCCTAATGGGAAAATTCAAAGTCCAAAGTGCTCCAAAATCTGAAACTTTTAAAGTACCAACATGCCACTCAAAGGAAATGCTCATTGGAGCATTTCAGAATTCAGATTTTTTGATTAGGTATGATGCAAATATTCTAAAATCCAAAAAAAATGTGAAATGCAAAAACACTTATGTTCCCAAGAATTTCAGATAAGGATTACTCCACCTGTACTAGAATTGAAACTTTTGCCACATTTACATGCTTTGCTGAAGCTATTGTATTAAAATGCTACTTGATTTTTAGAGCAAAGGAGGACTCTATTTAGTGGATGTGTTTTCCTTTGAAGAATTAGCAGAATATTTTAATTCATGGTCTTCTAATTTCTGCTCTGTCCTAGGGTGTCAAGGTCTATGAGGGAGTGAGATAAAGTGAATATACACACCGTGTTATGAGTCATGTGCAGGGGCCAGTTTGACTTTTGAAAGAAGAGTTTTCCTTCCCAGGTCTAGCAAAGGAAGTTTTGTTGGTCGTGGTGGATGCCTCTTAGTTGAGCTTTTCTGGACAGTGAGAGATGATTTTGTCAGCTCGATTTCACAGACATTTACCCTTCCTTCAGCCTGTAACTGGGGCAGCAGATGGCCATCTGATGTACAGGTTGTCAAACTGAGATCTGACTTGTTGCCCCGGGGAATGGTCATTTATGAACAAGAAAACCAGGTCAGTGGTTCGACTTTAACGTGACTGACGTAGAATGGCAAAGAGATCAAGATTTACGATTCTGTTTTTGCTGTGTTTCTGCTGTTTAATGGTAACTTAGGATACTTGATTTGGATACCCTCCTCCTAAAGAGATGACAGAAATAAAAGCATATTCTCAGAGTGAAGCTGCATTGTAGAAAATCCAGTTTTAACTGCCTTCCTAAAACACAGCGTGCAGAGTGTGTGTGGGTTGCTATAGAAATGGTGGTTACTGAACCAGCTTCTTATCATGTATGATGCATACGTATCAGGCTCTCAGGAATACCCCGTCACAATTGGCCTGTAGTAGATTTGTCTTCGCTTCAGATGGTGAACATTAGTGCCGATGCTGCACCGCTCACTTCATTAGTCCTTTTAGGTAAGTCATGGCCATCTGGCCCTTGAAGGTGGAGCTTGGTTTAAAATACAGATCTGAGATTTTTTTTTTTTCCATTTCATTGGGGATTATTTTGTGTGCGAGGTGTGTGCAGAGAGTGGGAGTTCTTAAAAGCACTGGATTATGTTTATAACTTTAAGAAAATGAAAATCATGTTACTGAACATGTAAGTTATGGACTTTGGGTGATAACGAGGTGTCCAGGTAGGGTCTTCAGTTGTAGCAAATGTTCCACTCCGATTCCAGATGTTGATAATGGGAGAGGCTATGGGGGCGTGGGGGGAAGGGGGCATATGAGAAATCTCTGTACCTTCCTCTCAATTTTGCTGTGAACCTAAAACTGCTCTTAAAACAATTGTCTTTAATAATAATAATTATTATACTGGCTTATCTTTTTCTCTATGCGTCGTAAACCACATGTCCAGATGGAAGAACTCAGATTGGAATACCGAGGTGTAGCAATTGAATTTTAAGGATGAACTGTATTGCACCGTGTGAGCAAAAGTTAGAAAGCAAAAAGGGCCCATTTCTCTAACAGTTAAGTATGTACATCGATGTGTGATATTAATTTTTAGAACCCTACTCATCGTCTTATATTTTTTTCAAAAAGAACAGACACAGCACTTAAAGGTATTAAACAAAGGAGGAATCCGACTTACCTATGTGTAATATCAATCTATCCTTAAGAAAGCTGTTAGGAAATAGGTCTTTTCACAGGGAAGACTATTGCTTAGAAACAAAGAAATAACTCTCAGGAAAAGAGTCTCTACTTTCCCAGGTATTAAAATCACCCTTCGGAGTGAATTGGGCTTTCACGAGACTTGTAGTAGCAAAAAGGGTGGTTTAGCTACAAAGAAAGCAGACCGAAGTGATTGCAGGTAGCAAAGAACACAGAAGGGCATGTGCCTTCATCTGGGTAATGATGACAGTCCAGTGAACACTTTCTCTTGTCAAAGCTCTTGGCAGCCAGGCGGTCAGTTGTCATTGCTCTTTTGAGGTCCAGTTCAGTGTCTTTTGCCACCACGGTCCCTCAGCAGCCCAGTGGCAGTGATCTGCTCCTGCTGTCCGGGTGGAGGGGAGAAAGGCCCGTAACACTTGCTCTGCCCTTGGGAGAAGCACCACGCACAGTGATCTCAGAACATGGACATTTGTTTTTCAGTTGTTGCCTAGCAACTCAAAAAACAATCTTGTAGTCAATCCATTCCTAAGAATTTGTTAAGCCTTTGGTGTTTATATCCCCCGCCCCCACCTAAAATTGAGAATTTTCAGAAAATAAAACCTTCACAGTAGCCCTAGTGTAGTTGTGATTCGGGGGCTCTTTTGTTTTAAAACCCTATTCTGAGCGACTCAGTTTTCTTAAAGTATCATTTCTCGTAGAAATAGAATTTCCCACGCTTGGTGTCACCTAACTTTCTGGTCTTAGATTATCAAGATCAATATGCTCCCCCTGAAAGAAAACATGCCATATTTTACAGTCAACTCGTAATTACCACTTACGCAGTATCCACTCTGCAGATTGTCGGTGGCAAATTTGCGTCTTCTGGTTGTCTTTTCCCATCACCTAGAAGCCTCAATGCCGCTTAGTTTGCTGCTGTTTGGCCTGGATTTTAAGTACGCATCTAGCACGCTCATTCTAGTATGAGCCCAGGTAAAGAATGGTTAGAAAGATAATGATGCCATCATTGATTTCAGAACCAAGTATCTTTGGAATGTCTTCTGTTTTCACTTACCTCGACCTGAACAGGTAATTAAAAGGTAGCAATGTTTTCGATAGCTTGGAATATTGCATTGGATGAGATAGAGCCATCAGCATTCGTGAGTAGCGTAGAGGCAGCATCCCGCCCAGCAGCCGAGGTGGCTTGGACTTGAATCCTGACTCCTCCCCAAGTTACCAGTTGTGTGATCTCGAGCAAGTCCTTTCATCTCTCTGGGACTCAGTTTTCTCTTCTATAAAACGGGAATAATAATAGTTCCTGCCTCACAAAGCTGTTGTGAATGGAGAACACTTAGAATGGGGCCTCACCCTTGGTAAAAAGGCTCCTGCGTGTGCTAGCTGTTACCATTATCATAATCGTTGCTATTGTTCAGCCCATATAGAGTTTGTCATTTTTTTTGAAGTATGATACAAGGAGATGGGTGCAGTAAAGCCTTAATGTCCTTAAATGTAACACCCCAGTCTCACCCAAAGCTGATACTGAGCTGCGATGCCCGGCCGTCCAGTCTGATTGGTTGGGCCCATACTCTACCAGCTGTTGTGTACTTGGAAATGTCATCGTTTGGAACTGAACTTCCAAATGACCCTTAAAGTTCAAAATAGGTGATGCCTTTCATTTGAGTGAAGCAGGAGGGAATGTCTCCTGGTGCGCGGAGCGAGTGTCTCACCCGTGGGTCGCCCGGCTCTGCTCTCTCCTTCACTGCAGCAGAACAGCCTTTGCAGCAGCCCGTGTTATCCTCGCTGTGCAGGTGGGGACACTGAGGGTGGGCCCTGGGGAGAGATGAAGACCCCAGATGTCCGTGGTTTCCTGAACAAGCGTCGGTGTTTCCCAAACCGGAGTCCGAAGACCCGGAGGGCTTCTTTGGGGCCTGGGAATTGTGTGTAAGGATTTTCAAATTTGGAGTTCGATCATGATCTTTTAAAAAACTTAACGTGAAAATATTCTACATCATCTGGATTCAATTCATAATTTTAAACTATCAGGTACTGTTATTGCCTGGATTTGCATTTACGAGCAGACTATTTGACAGAGTAGGACTCATGAGAACTGAATAATGGTAGATGTAGGATATAAATGGTGCAACCCCAGGACACGAAGGAAAAGTGGAATCAAAGTATGAGAAAGAAAGAGGGAAAGTTTTACAGTAAGTCCAGCTTGAGACGGGTGGGCGGGAATCGCATCATAGCTGTGCCAAGCTCAATGGAAGCCCCACCTAGCTATCTTTGTCATGATCACAATGCAAGTGACAAGTTCAGTTGTATGTCATCAGGTACTGCATTCAATTGGTATTTTTAATTTGAATTTCATTTTGAACCTATAGCCTTGCTTTTGTTTCTATTAACTTGTTTGAGTTTTATACTTTTGTATGAGCTGTAAGCCCTTTTATATTAATAGTAGCACATACGTAACACATATTATGATTTTTTAAATAAGGTCAACACTTGGCATGAGAATTCTTTTTTCTTTTGAAAGCAGTTTTGTGCATTCATCAGGTGTGAAAATTCTCAAGTCCAGCAAACATTAGGAGTGGGCCTGTCCTTGGGCAAATTACTCACTTCTCTGCACCTAATGTTTCTAGCCTCGACAACAAGATCTGCAAAACCTGCCTTGCAAGGTTGTATGAGACTTAAATGTGATAATATACACACGTAAAGCACCTAGCACAGCGCCAGCCACATGCTACGTTCTTAATATGGTGGTTCTCTCCACCCCTTCCCTTAAATCACCCCTTTAAAATGCTGCGTATGCACACGCTTGCACACGCACACCCCCCCGAACAAACTCAGCAGGTACAGAATGTGTTTCATTAGCGGTTTCTGCAGAAGCATCCAGGCTTGCTCTGCAGTGCAATACAGAGGTACAGCTGTGCGTGGTGGCCACCTCGCCACGTCCAATGTGCAGTTTGAAGTTTGCCTGAATGGAACGGAAAGGAAAATAGGATCACAACTCAGACCACTTGGGAAAAAAAATTTTTTTTTTAATCAGCTCATTCTTAGCTGAGCTTATCCATTAGAAAAACAGGTATTACTACAAAGCAACACTTTTCATCATCATACTCAAAACAACCCTGCAGGTATAAGGGGCTGCCGTCTTTCTGTGTCAGAAAGAAGCCAAAGCCCAGCCCCGGTGAGTGTTCCACGCACTTGTGGGACATCTTGCGAACAGAGAAGGGGAGACATAAAACGTGATCCTTCAGACTCCAAATCCCCTTCCTTTTCCAGAATATCAGATTGTTGTGGATTCCTGCTTCAACGCCAAGACTTGCTGTGGCTTAATAGAATAATGGACCGATCTGGGAATGCAAAACAGCAACCCGTTCCCAGATACATTTTGTTTGGCCCATACAGTTGGTTTGGGGATGTTTGTTTGTTTGTTGTGTTTGTATTTTCTGCCAACATTTGCAAATGGAAAGATTTCCCGTGGAATTCTATTCCTGGCTTCTTTTGGGGGAAAAAAATAAATCGAACGATTCACTCGGTCAGCAGACATGTATTGAGCATCTTCGTACCAGACATTATTATAGGCTCCTAGGATAAAGCAGTGGCAACACAAGTCAGGGGAGAACACTATAATTATGAAGCCGTTGTTCTAGAAGGAGGAGACAGTGAACTAGTTGACTTAGGAACCGAAAGACAATTAAGCAGAGGGATATCAGAGAGAGTGATCGGCTGGTTAGAGGCTTTAGAGAGGTGAGGTTTGAGCTGAGATCCTCAAGACACTCAGAAGCCTAACATGGGAATATCTTGGGGGCAGACAGAGATCTTAAGCTTCAAACCATTTGGCCAGAGATACAGCGGCCAAGTCACTAAGCAGCACTTCCCCTCTAAGCAGGGACACAGTGGCGCATGTAGGCATTTGAGTTTGCCGACCCCTGGCCTGTAGTCTGACAAGTGACTAGATTTCTTCTTGAATATATCAGAAATGTATCTGAAGTTGCTTCAAGCCCCGGCCACCCCGTCGATGTGCTATAGCCACGTTGCGGAAAATGGCATCAGGGATTCCCGAAAGAGCAAATAACTGAGCATTGCTACTCAGGGAGGTCCCCGTGGTGGCAGCAACAGTGTCACCTGGGCGCTCGCTAGAACTGCCCTCTTGGGCTTTTCCTCTGGACTCACCGGATCAGAATCTGCATTTAACAAAATCCCCAAGCTCTTTAGCAAGCACTGCTTGAGTGCACCCTACCACGTCTCTCCAGATGTTCGCAAATTTTTGGTCAAGCGATCCTTCATTTTGAGGATTTTTCTAATGCTAGGGATTAATAGCTGTGCCACCCACAATCCACTTCCCCCTTCTGGTCCCTTCTGACGTGTAATTGCAAGATGGGTATTGGGTGTTAGTGGTGAATGAACAAAATTTCTGTACAGATGGGGCTAATTAGGTCATAATCTCACACTCCTTTCTGGAAATTTATGTGTACATTTTTGTAAATTCAGAATTCTCTCATTAAATTTTATTAACACTATTATGCATCCTAATACTTCTGGCTGTCTATTTAAGGCATAGGCTGTCTCTAAGTCTGCCAGAATCTTTATGGTTTCCCATAACTGCTTCTTTCCTGAAACTTATTTCAGTAAATCTCGTGATAGCTCAGCTAAAGCTTAAAGAAAAAAAAAATCAGTTGCTTAGATTAAATTTATTTTTAAGAATCTCTTTCTCAAAAACTACCCTAAAAATACCCAGGGAATATGTTGCAGCTGAATTCAGTGTCGTTGTTTTTAATTTCTAATATTTGACATACCTGTGATTTTATGCTGAGTACAGAAGGTCGTTGGTTAGAGTGAGTTGCCCTTAATTTCATTCTTGTTTAAACCAGTCCTGAGATGTACTTGCCCAGAGCTGTAAGAATCCAACCATCTGCACATAACTCTTGCTCTTCAGTTTGATTGCTTTCAGCAAGAATGATTAGATAATTGACCACCAGGCAAATACTTTGCTATATAATTAACAAGGAATGTTTACTCCTCACCGATTTCATAGAAAAATAATTCCAGAGAAGGAAACCTAGCTATTCAAAACCACAGACTTTAATTTGAAAAAAAAAAGGGCTACTGTATACAATATCATAAATGTAGAAATTGCTGCTATTTCTGCCATACTGATCAATGGTGGTTTAAGGGCTAACGGATTTTTATATTTTGATTTTTAGTGGGATCTTGTGCCAATTTCATTAAAGCATGCAATAAAGTAGACTTAGACCTTGATAATTCTATATATATAGACAGTAGAAAATTATAGTCGATGTTATAGCTTAAGAGAATGCAGATGAAAGCCCTGAAAAGTAAGTCATCTGGTTTTTAGAGAAATCCAACGTATTCAGTGATCTGGAAAGGCCCAGTGATGATGATGATGAAGATGAGTGTTTGCCGTGGATCTGACAGGTACATACCTTTGAAGATGCTTGTTCCTCAGGTGAGCTGGTGCTCACTGCATGCAAGTTACTCATCCAGAGCTGTCCCAGCCCAGGGAGGAGAAGCAGGTTCCTCTCTCTGAATTCACACCTGCACCTCTCATCCTAAATGTTCCCAGATACTTTACAGCGAAAGTTTAGGTGTAGGAATAGAAATGGCGATATTTCACAGCGTGTAGTGTGAATAATCACCTTTTAATTGAAAGGGGATTTTTGAGTGGCTGTGAAATTCCTTCCTGAGTCCCAGGTCATAGACCTAGTAGTACTCACTCCAGCCTCTTTCAGGAAAAAAATGCATCCGTTAAAATACATTAGCTGTGAGAGGTAGAACACCCATCCACAAGTGTTGCAATGACAAGGCCGTTTATTGTTCATGTGACAAAAGAAATGTGGAGCGAGTAGCTCCAGGATCCCCGCAGTGGCTCATCGACGTCACAGACGACACCGAGTTCCTCTACTGTGTCATCTTCAGCTCGCACAGCTAGGAAGTGGCAAAGCTGGAATTCGCGCCCGGGAAGTCATCCCTGTGGTCCGTTGACTCTTTATGGTGCTGGGTGTTTATCTGCCCAGTATTCCGAGGTCTGACATGGTGACATGTCTCAGTGTAAAGCAGCGACTTGTGTTCCTGTTCGTTGGCGAAAGTGCAAGATGTCAACATCAATATGTATTCTGTTAAAATGTAGGTTTTCACTTTATCGGTTTTCTTTTCAAAATCAATAGTGCTCATAATACCAGGTCTTTCCATTTGTTACCAAATGTTGAGAAAGGTAATGTGGCTTCCACAGAGAGGTTTCTGGACAGCATAAACGTTCCTGGCAGGGAAAGCAGGGTAAATCTGATCTCCTTAAGTTTGTATTCAAACTAGACATTGTGTTTTGGGCCCTTTTTTGTAAATTTTTGAGCTCACTTTTCTTGACATTTTGCAAATAAAAGCTAATTCCATCATCGCTTGATAACCCAGCATGCAAGCGGCACCGTTGGTGATTGCTGGAAGACCCCATTGGATCTCACAGGCAAGCATAAGGCGTATCTTTTCCTCCCTGTCAATTAATATGTGTAATAATCATTGTCGTTAAACGTAGCTTCCAAATTAAGAACTCATGGCACTTCACGCAGTGAGCTTTGCCAGCTGAATACATAACTAACTCATTTCCAAAAAATTAGGATGCTATTTCAACAAACTGTTTATTCTTGAAAAGATCTCTGACTCTTTTCCATTGCATAAGGTTTAATTCTAAAGAATGACAATTCAGACAAAAACTGATCGGAGGGTGTGGTGTTGAAGAAAAACAATGCTGAACTTGGATTCAGAATGTTAGTGTTCCAGATCTGGTTTTGTTCTCCCATCTGTCACGCTGCCCACGTGTGTTATTGCAGATAATTGGAACGAGGAAAATTGTCTTCTTGTAGCACCCTGCCCCAGGTGGGAAGTTGGGGGTTGTTGCTGGTGGGGAGACAGAGCTGATGGCAGGGAGATAATCATGAGGGTGGGTAGGGATGTTTAGCAGAACAACTCTGTAATTCCCAGCTCTTTATTCCTAAGGGCATCAATGTGTTAGAACCCTATTTATTATTTCCTTGGCTGTACAATGCACACTATCTTGGTGATGGGCACACATATAACTTTGACTCAAACTGCACAAAAGCAAATCATATAACCAAAAACGTTTGGGCCCACGTAATATTCTGAAATTAAAAAAAAAGAAGAAAGTGAAAATATGTTAGAACCTAGCATTCTAGTTGATTATAATCATGGCCCTGGGTTATCAAGAAAAATCAAAATTGAATACACTTTTGTAAGGCAGCAGTAAATGATACTTTTTAGAATTTTTATGAATGGCCTTTTCACAGGTTGGCAAGTAAGACTCAAGTTATATAGAAGAGTAACTTCCAGACCGTGTTCAGTGGGTGTCCTGAGGGGTTGCTGTTGGAGGCTGGGAGGACTTGACCCTCATGCAGAGAGGCTTACCGTTTATCTGTTTCGTATGTTAGTTTCTGCTTACGAGTCCACTAAAGAGAAAAATTCCAAACGCGTTAAAAGCCATTTGAAAACCAATGATCTAGAAACGTCCGTAATGCAGAATTTCATTCCTTGGTGCTGGCCGACGTGGGGAAGACTGCAAACCGGAGCGCACACAGCCCCTTCCCGGCTGGTGCACGGATGCCGACGGCAGGGCTGTCGTGGGCCAGCGTGGGGGTGTGGGAAAGGCACGTAAGCCACGAGCTGGGGGGTTGGGGGGTATAGAAGCCCCAACACAAACTACCCATTCTCTGCCTTCAGGGAAACTTTCTTACCCAGCAGAGAAACCCCTTTTCTTAATGTGTCAAAGGTCTTCTCTTTCTGTTTCCTTAGTGCAGTACGGCACTGAGCGATCCTCCAAGCACCTGAACAGTTTCTGGGTGGGTGCATTCCCTTCAGGACGTGGATCTGAACTGAGCATCCTGGTTCTTGTGCTCATGTTAGAAACCTCCTTGTTTATGTTCTGCTCTGACTTGAACCCGGGGCCTGTGGAGGGGCGACCTAGCCCAGGGCCGGGAAGGTCAGGATGCAGAGTCTGCTGATGCCGGCGGTGGTGGGAGCAGAGGAGGGGCCGCGGGGGAGGCTTCACCACAGGCACCTTTCCACCCACCGCATCTGACTGTTGCCATGGCGACCAGGCAGGCCTCTAAGCAGCCGGAGTGGTGTTTCTGTCCTTGGGGGCGTGGAGGTGGGGAGCCACCCTTGCCACCTCCGTGATGTGCGTAGCTAGGAAAGGCAAACATTTGCAGACCTGAGGGTGAAAGACAGTCGTGCATCCCATGATGACGTCTGAATCGACGACAGGCTGCATATACAACCTTGGTCCCATAAGATTATAATTCCGTATTTTTATTATGCCTTTTCTATGTTTAGATTTGTTTTGCTACACAAATATTTATTATACCATGGTGTTATAACTGCCTGCAGTTTTGAGCACAGCAACCTGCTGTCCATGTTTGTAGCCTGGGAGCAATAGGCCATACCTTGCCTATTGCTCCCAGGCTAGGTGTGTAGTAGGTGAACCATCTAGATTCCTGTAAGGACGCTCTGTGATGTTCACACAGCGACAATGCTTTTCTCGCAATGTATTCCCATCGTTAAATGACCCATGACTGGATTGGGTGCACGGTTGGTCAGGTTAGGCCTTGAGTGCCGCAGGGTCACCCACAAGTCCATTTCAGGTGGGGAAGACCTTAGGAGCCTGGTGAGCTGTGCAGAGCCCTGTGTAGGCAGCGATGTCTCCGTGCGGGCGGGTTAGGGCGGGTGCTCCTGCCCTTGGACTTGCCCTTGCCTTCTGCCCACAGCTTCCATCACAGGCCTCAGCGCAGGGCTCTCTGCAGGTGAGCAGGTCAGCCCAGCAAAAGGCATTCATTTTTGGCTGGGAAACCGTCCAACAACCTTGGGCAAGTTAATCTTCTTCAACGGGTTTGCTCCTAGAAACTTCACAGAGTAAAAATAGAGTCAGACGCTGAGAAGGTTTATAGGAAACGCAGCATGGTCAGGCAGAGGCCAGACAGCCCTAAGGTCTGTTCCTGCTCTGCTCTCTGCAACCCGGAGGCCTCAGAAAAGTTTTACAGCTCACCGGTCTTCAGTGTCTTCATCCAAAAAGGGAAAATAAGTTCTGCTCTGTAGGGTTGTTGTGAGAAATCTAGATAATGAGTCTAAAACGTAGTGTGACCAGCTAGTGCGCAGCAGGTGTTCATGTATGTTAAATACTAAAGTGGTTATTGGAAGATGGAGCACAGGCCTTGACCTATTCGATATTTCCCTGCATCAAAACCAACTGGGAACTTTTTAAAATACTCACTTAAGCCAGGGTTACCAGGTCAGAATTTGCCAAGATAGGATCAAGAAATCTATATATATATTTTTAAACCTAAGTAATTTTGATACAGGCAGCCTGCAGTTTGGGATGGGAAGTTTGCTTGTTTGCTCGAGGATGAAGAACATAAACAGCTGGATTTTCCTGGTCCTTCCTCCCCACCCCACCAACCCCATCACGCTGCCTTTATTCTACTTCTGAACTCCAGAGGCTTCTTGCTAAAATTATCTGTGTTTAGGAGGAGAGGTGTTTGATAAAGTGGTTTAAAAGGAATTCAACTGGAAATGCAAAGTAAAACTAAAATTGCTCACCTTGTCTCTGGAGCAAAGTTGAAAAGAATTTCTGCTGGAAGCTGTGTGTGGTCCCTAGGTGACAGTTTGGCCACTTTGGTCACCTTCCAGGTTATAAACATGAGATTTAAGGTGCCTTTTACAATGGGCTTAAGGCTTCAGTAAGAGTTTAATGTGCATGTCGCTAAAGCTCCCTTCTCAATCCCACAGGAACGTGGCTGAAGAGCGGTCTGGGCCTCGTGCACCAGGAAGGCAGCCAGCCGACGTGGACGTACATTGCCCCCCAGTTGGGGTACTGGGTGGCAGCTATGTCCCCTCCCGTGCCAGGTAACATGAGGCCAACACTTGCTATGATGTGGATTGATTTGTCTGGTCTTTGAGGGTTCAGGCTAAGTATGCTCTTGAAAATAACTTCGGGAGGGAGATCACATCTTGTTCAAAAATGGTCAGGAGTCTGAAAGTGAAGTGATGACGATAAGGTATTTCGTGGGGGTGAGGGAGTTCTGGCTGGAACTCTCCCATCCAGGATAAGAATAATGCATGGAAAATAGTCTTGTCTCGTGTCCCTGTTTTGCTCAGACAGCTGCCTTAGGGAATTCTTAATCAAAAGCCCACGGAGGCGGGTAGGACCTCCTCCCTAATTCCTGAAACAGCTGTGGTCTGGTGTGAGTGAACAAGCAGGGAAAAGCAGAGGCTCTAGGAGAAAGTCACCACTGGGGGAAAAAACGTTGGTTGGGCATTTCCAAAAGGTCTAAAGGCAAACCAATTGCTTCGTGTCTAAAAGAATATTCACCTCTGTTTAGGATATTTACATTAACTCATATCTTTCAGAATGTGACAAATAGTTTATTTTTTAACCTATCTTACCTCCAGTGAGTATTCCAGAATTGTTCTTTTTCAATATAGTCATCTCGGGGGAATCATTTCCAGCGATGGCTTTCTTCTTTGCCGAAGGTGCCTTTAGAATCCTTGTTACTTGGGCTGTTTTCATTAGCAAATCTCTTCATTGGTGGCAAATCTTTATGCTCATAGGTGCCTTTGATATTTTCTTCTACACATCTAAAAGTCATGCAAATAGAGTAGGTAATTGAGCTGGGTCAAAATGTGCTATGAATTAGAAAGTTATCTTTTGTAAATTAACCATGAAGGCCGTTCCACAATGAAAGTTCCAAATATTTTAGCAATGGAATTATCACTGGAATTAGCACTTAGTCTCCCAAAGTAACTGATTTGATGGAGGCTGTTCCTAGACAGGTGTTGAAAGACAGATCACATGGATATTATATTCCCACACTAAGAGAATTTAAACTTCACATCTGTGTTTTAAGAGTAATGTGTTTCCCTTGATGGTATTGTTTCTGTAACAATATAAGCATGAACCAGGTATAGAAATGCCTCATTCTCCAAATTTAAAATATCTAAAATATGATTGAAAGAGGGAGGAAGGAAAAGAAACTCCTTTCTTCCAAAGTAGAGGCTACAACGTCCATGCATTAAAGTGAACTATTATTTTAGATATATTTCAAATAAACTTGGCTATCAGTTTTCCCAGAACGCAGCAGATTTATACATGCTTTTGTAAGGAGGGAAGCAGGAACTGCCACACATCAGTCCCCTGGGAGTTTCCTAGCAGGGAAGGAGGAGACGCAAAGCTATAAAAAGCACGCACAGCACAGCCCCGACGGTATTTAACACGGGGATGTATATATTGTCAACCTCACAGCCGTCGCTTCCACTAAAACAAATTACAGTGATGCTGTGCTTTCATGAGCCCAAAACCAAAAAGAAAATAATTGGGGTTTTCTTCCTTAATTCTTTGTTTAAGAAGGAGTGGAGTATGGCTTTGGGTTTTATAAAGAATTCCACTGGCAGAGATTAAGACAGTAACACTTCGAATACTTAAAGCACAAAGCTGCAGTTACTTGATAAATGTCTTTAAGCGTGCTCCGGGTTTCTTGGTGACTTCTGACAAGGCTTTGCCCGTGTCCGTGGAGGTGTCATCTTTGTATAAAAAGTCGTTTCCCTGAACAGGTCAGGCAGTATAGAGGTGTCAACTATTTTAACAAATTTTGTTAACTTTAACCTCATCTTCCCACTCCACTGAAGGAAATTATATTTGAAAGACAGTAGGTTATCTCTTGAACTTAAGTAATGTCACCATTTTGAAGAATTGGGAAACCTTGAGTGTATCTAGCTTTTAAATGAAGAGATTTGTCTCCTTAAAAAGATTTTTTAAGAAATCTGCTTCTTAGAAGATGAAAAAGCAAAAATAAGTGAATGATTGTGGAGTCTAGTAATTACAACTGTGTTACCCTAAAGTCGCGTGAAAGCACAATTTGTTCCTTCCCATATATTTGTATATTGTCAGGGTACCTGGACATCGATAAATGCCCAAATATTATCATTTGGGGAGGTTGTTGTCGATCTGTTGTCAGTAACATTAGGATAGATTTGTACTACTATCGAACTTAAAGAGTATGAATTTAACTATCTCTTGGTATTCTTTACAATGTGAATTCAAAAGAAAATATTTTTATCTCTGGTAACCTTATCTGTAGGTTCTAAGGAGGTCTGTAGCCACGTAAGTTTAGCTATTTTGAAAAGGCATTGCAGAGAAAGATTATATTTTTAAAGATGGAAACCACCTTAGTCACCCTTGACACCCTGTACTAAGTTACTGATTAAGTCATAGGAAATTTATTTTATGCGTTTAAACTGATTCATTTAGGCAAAGATTGCTCTACACAATAATAATTGACTGCCCAGGAAAAGTGAAACCAAATGATATGATTTTTTTTTCTTACAATATGAAATCCCAGATACTCAGGCCAGCTTTCTGAATGCGAGAGTCCCACTGGTAACGTTATCCTGCGCTCATTTTCTTTGATTAAAAGAGCATGTATTAGTTGATAAAACAGTGGCAAAAAAAAAAAAGCATGTATTTAGAATGTTGCACATGCTACCAAGAGAGGCTCACTTCTTGGCTAAGGAGGACCCCTTGACACAACGACATTTCATATGTGAGTATTCCAAGTGCACCGGCCAAGTGACTGATGGTAGAACCGAGAGCACATCATCCCAAGGGTGTTTCCCACTGGCCACTGCTCTGTGCCCCAGCCAGGAAAAGTAAGAAGATGTTACAGTCTCGATGAATTATCCCTCTTTTTATTTTCAAGGTATTCAAAAATCTAAAATGCCATTTTCTGACCTTCTAGGTCCCGTTGTAACACAGGACATTACCACGTATCACACGGTGTTTCTTTTGGCCATTTTAGGAGGAATGGCTTTCATACTTTTGGTTTTGCTGTGTCTGCTTTTGTATTATTGCAGGTAAAGTGTTACCATTTTGGCAATATCTCTCTTAATCTAGAATTTCTTGTGCAATTGATATTTGGAAGCCTTGTTATGGAGGGGTGTTTTTTCTTTTGTTTCTCTAAATCGAGGTACTTTTCCTTCTTGTGAAAACGTACCTGAGAACTCAAATGTGTGATCTAATGAAGAAACAGGATGTACAAGGCATGCTGTGGATGACGTTGCTTAGAAGGGGAGTTATTTTTTAAAAAGTTTGACAACTGACATATGATTTATTCAGAGTATTCCTAAATGCTGGTTACTAGATGATATTCTCAAGGGCAAAGCAGAACTATTTTTATTTTGATGCCACATCTGTTTAGTTTGCAAGAATGTTTACTGTCAACTCTTGGGTAGCTCCTTTCGAATTAATAACTTGGCTTATAAATGCCTGAAGATGAAATCTCAAGATTCTCCTGCTCTGGGTTAAAATAAGGATAGAGTGTGGGGTGAGAAGGCTTCTGGCTGTCAATTTAGTTATTTTATTTCTGCCCGTGGAAATTGAGAATTAGGATTTGACAGGAAACTTGAAACTTTTCCACCACGAGAATCTCTAATCTTTGGGTTTGACTCGTGTCTCTTGGTCGCAGGAGGAAGTGCTTGAAACCCCGTCAGCACCACAGAAAACTGCAGCTTCCCGCAGCCCTCGAGAGCTCCAAAAGAGATCAATCCACTTCCATGTCACACATCAACCTGCTGTTTTCACGTCGGGCGTCAGAATTCCCTGGCCCACTGTCTGTCACCGGCCATGGCCGCCCCGAGGCCCCGGGCGCAAAGGAGCTGATGAGCGGAGTGCATTTAGAAATGATGTCGCCCAGCGCAGAGGGGGACCTGCACACGCCCATGCTGAAGCTCTCCTACAGCACCTCCCAAGAATTCAGCTCTCGGGAGGAGCTCCTCTCTCATAAGGAAGAAGATAAAAGTCAAATTTCCTTTGATAACTTGACGCCGAGTGGGACGCTGGGGAAAGATTACCGTAAGTCCGTGGAGATTTTTCCCTTAAAGGCAAGAAAGTCTGTAGACAGGGAAGGGTACGAGTCCCCCGGCAACGAAGACTACAGGGGGAGTTACAATGCTGTGCTCCCACAGCCTTTGTTTGACAAGCAGGACAGAGAAGATCCGACATCCGCGGGAAGTAAACTCACCATCCAAGAGCATCTGTATCCTGCGCCTTCATCTCCTGAGAAGGAACAGCTGCTGGACCGCAGACCGCCGGAATGTATGATGTCGCGGTCAGTAGATCACCTTGAGAGACCCACGTCTTTCCCGAGGCCGGGCCAGCTAATCTGCTGCAGTTCCGTGGACCAGGTCAATGACAGCGTTTACAGGAAGGTGTTACCCGCCTTGGTCATCCCTGCCCATTATATGAAACTCCCAGGGGACCATTCCTACGTCAGCCAGCCTCTCGTGGTCCCCGCCGACCAGCAGCTTGACATAGAAAGACTCCAGGCTGAGCTCGCCAACCCCCACGCGGGGATCTTCCCGCACCCGTCCGGGCAGATGCAGCCCCAGCCCCTGTCGTCGCAGGCCATCTCTCAGCAGCACTTGCAGGACGCGGGCACGCGAGAGTGGAGCCCTCAGACCGCGTCCATGTCTGAGTCCCTCTCCATCCCGGCGTCCCTGAATGACGCGGCTTTGGCACAGATGAACAGCGAGGTGCAGCTCCTGACGGAAAAGGCGCTGATGGAACTTGGGGGTGGGAAGCCACTGCCACACCCCCGGGCGTGGTTCGTGTCCCTGGACGGAAGGTCCAATGCACACGTTAGACATTCGTACATTGATCTCCAAAGAGCTGGAAGGAATGGAAGTAATGATGCCAGTTTGGACTCTGGTGTGGATATGAATGAACCAAAATCTGCCCGGAAGGGAAGGGGAGACCCCTTGTCTCTGCAGCAGAGCCACCCACCTGTCCAGGAGCACCAGCAGAAAGAGCCCAGAGCCCCGGACAGCACCGCCTACACGCAGCTCGTGTACCTGGACGACATGGACCAGAGCAGCAGCGAGTGCGGGACCACGGTCTGCACCCCCGAGGACAGTGCCCTGCGATGCTTGCTGGAAGGGGCAGGGCGGAGAAGCGGCGGCCAGCTGCCCAGCCTGCAGGAGGAGACGACCAAACGGACTGCAGACTTCCCCACGGAGCCACCAGCCAGTCCCCACCAGAGAAGATCTGCTCACGAGGAAGACGAAGACGAAGATGATGATGATGACCAAGGAGAAGACAAGAAAAGCCCCTGGCAGAAACGGGAGGAGAGACCCCTGATGGCATTTAACATTAAATGACGGAGCCACCCGCCTGCGGAATATAACATTGCCAAATATCCCTTCTTATGGAAGCGCGTACCTGTTTGTGGAGGAAATTGACCAGCGGCCACCGTGGGAAGTGGACGTTCCCTGCACTACTGTTTGCTGTGCACATGTCAGAGCGGAATTACGGTTATTTCTCAGAATAGAGGATGACTCTGGTGGACACCGCCCCTCCAGGGAGGCAGCCGAGAGCAGTGTCCAGTTAGTCGTCCACGGACGTGACGTGTCCACCTCCGGGGACGCTGAGAAAACCGCGCGTGATGTCGCTACACTCCAACGATCACCTCAGTTCTCCCTCAGATTCTGGAAACAGATGAAACTCTTTTTTGCATTGCTTGAATCAATTTTATCCCAATAATGCTACTGTGAAGCTATTATTGAGAAATTCGGTCGGCACTTAGTGTCTTCAAGGAATGCGTTATCTCAAAGGAAAGCTATGCATTGCTGCTTCGTTGCTTAGATCTTGCTTTGGTTAGGTTTTGTTTTGGGGTTTGCCTTTCCTTTTCCTTTTTTTCTTTTTTTTTTTTTTCTTTTCAAATACAGTTTGGTTGTAAAAATTTCATTCCTGCGTTTTAATCTGTTCTCCTTCTCAGTGGTTTATTTCAGTGTCTCCCTTCGGAAACTCCTGAGTGTCATCTCTTAACATCCAAGCCTTTTAAATGAAATCATACTGAGATTTTTTATCAGCTGAGAGTCCTTCGATTCTGGTCCCATTAACTCCAAGTGCCTTTTTTACAGTGACAACAGACAGTCCCTCGCTTTTGTTGGTTTTCTGAACCCCTTTGACTGAACTGCCTGGATTTTATAAAGTTACTCGATGATAATCCCTTTCTTTAAACTGCATGCGGCCAAGTGCCATGGGGCCCAGCATCCTCCTCTCAACGCAGTGTACTCTCTAGTTATCATGTGTAACGTGGATTCTGTTTAGCTAAGATAGACTAGAGGACACTTTAGAGATGCCCTTCCCCACCCTGTCCCTTTGGCCACTAGCCACCATTATGGTTTTATTGGCTGTTTGTATATATACGGTGACGTATTAACTCTGGAATCCTACGGGCTGATCTTGTTCACCAAACATGGGAGTATGGACTGAGCAAGTGGGCTGAATGTGACTATTAAAAAAAAATCTTATGTGCTATCCAAAAGTGCCAGAATGACCCTTCTGTGCATTCTCCTTAAAGAGCTGCTTGGTTATCCAAAAATGAAAATTCAGAAATAAACTCTGAAGATAAAAAAAAAAAATGACTGTTTTTGTGGTCCTTTGAATTCACTCTGAGCCATTTCCTGTTTCAAAATTGTTAGTAAGACTTTGTCACCCTTTCCTTGGCAATCTGAAATGCAGTTGTGGGACTCGTATTTCAAGACCACCACATAGACACCTGGGAATTTCCACTGTGGTTAAAATCCTTAAAATCCATCTTTGTCTTTAGTGTCATTCAAGAACACAAAGTAACCTTTGATTGTGTTTCAGGTAAGGAGAGATGTCTGCACTTTACAAGAAACTGATGTTTTACGTTCAGTATTGATCCATCTTGGAAGAGCTTCAAGAAGATATTGTTAGAATGGCCAGAATCATCCCAGATGTGTAAAACTAGTCATCAAAATCATTCATGGGGGTGTCGGAACATAGGACAGAGTGGCGGAAATGAATTAAGCCAGCTACGTTTACGGTCAACGGCTTCCCTACAGAATCTTTATTTGTGAATCTCATGCAGGGAGAAAACTAATCAAGGTGGTGTTTATTATTTTCATTCCCAAATGGTGATGTTTAGTGATGTTTAGCTTTTTAAGGAGGAAAATGGTTGAGAGAGTCCCCACCAGTGGGACAGCTAAACAGATGGGAGCCTGGGAGTTTAACAAGTGAGGTCCCATTTGCTCAGGAGCCAACATTCGTACCAACAGGTGGCAGCGCACCCTTGCAGACTTCGCTGAGACGCTAGGGCGGAGTCACTGGTCAACTCCCCACAAAAGAAAAAGTAAGTTGCCCCTCCAGGAATACCCAGGGTGGGGGTTGGGGGGAGATGCTGGAAGACCTCTCCGCTGTCATTGATCTAGCTCTTTGCAGCCCTGCCCAAGGTTGCCACCAATGGAATCACCTCCTTCAAGCATCGGTTTCCAGAAGAGCCTGGTTTAATGCACATTCTCTGTGAAAAACAGGTAACATGTAAACTGTGAATGCTGGTCTTGAGAGATCTGGCTGGAGGACGGGGTGCCAGAGGAGGGGTGCTTTCCTGACTGATCCTCATTAGGTGAGACCTACCTTTGCAGATCACAATGATGGACAGTATTGAGCAGCCAGCAGCAGTCACAGCACACTGTGTGCCTAGGAAGACAAGGCTGGTGGAAGATGAAGTTTAACTCGTTTTAAAGTTATTCAAAGTGGGGCTCAGAGGTTAACATTTTTTCTTCAGGGTGCCAATACTGATCACCAGGCTAGAATTCTCTGGACACAGCACCGTGACTGCAGACTTCAAACATTTATCTTCTGTCTAGCCTGGTAATAGTTGGGAGGGTA